>WURS02000019.1:5091398-5102153 GCA_011762765.2 Rhinocypha anisoptera
CCTTTAATAGTTTTAATTCGTTTTTTTTAATGCAAACCGGTTTTTATTCTCCACCCCGTATGAAGTAAGTATTAGGAGGGAATATTTTGCAACACATTGCCTTTTTTGTCTTCTTCCTGCTCTTCAGTGATTCCAAAAGTCGTGCACCTAAGGAATAATAAATATTTGCTGCAGATAAAATTTGTCAAAGCGAGAACGTTTAGTGTGTGCCGAAAAAAAACGAAGGTCTGAGCCAAACGTCTTATACGGACTTTAAATTTTCCTTAACATGGATCAACATAATTAGTACTTGGTCACTTACTAGAAGTAAAGGAGTGTAATGACTATACCAAAAATTGTTAGAAGAATTTTGCAAACAAAGGTGACAATTTCACTTTTGCTTGAGCATTTGAAGTCGAAATATTTACTTCTTAAAAGTCTCTTACATTATACACACGTGTGGAACGTGATACACATTGTTTCCTAACTTAGTACTAAAGAAAATAGAGCACGCAATGGCATTAACCAAATTGTCTTTTTAGTTGAAAGGATTATTGAAAAGTTGTTATTGGTGCCTAGAGTTTCTTTCAATAGTGAAGCTTATTTGATTCAATCCTCCTATCAGTCGCTGTTCCGCGCTTTTGTGCCATGTTCCTCCACTTTATGCTCCGAAAAGAGTTCTCTACACCCTTTTTATCTCGTTTTAAGTGGAGAACTAAGAAAAAGACGTCCATGTTCCTGCCTTACTGCGAAAAAACTAGATGGAATGCAAATATTATTAATTATGAAACTTGACGTGCATAGCGATTGCTTTCAGTTTTATTGATTTTCGTAATTGATGTTTACTTATTCTTACTTGATATCCGTGCCAGTAAGGATAGAGGGAGGGAGGGCGAAGACGAGTGACCCTACAGAGACTTGAAATGGTGGGTGCCGCTGCCTTTTAACCAAGACCCTTCAAGCCCGCGAAAAAAAACCTTTTCAACGTTCCTGGAAACCCTCGAAAAAATCACATAAACCCTTCTCTCTCTCTCTTATTCCCTTGAAACTACCGGGTAACCCATGACCACAGAAACACTCCTTAACTAATTATAGCGTTGGATTTCAAAATGGGAGGGGGGAAGTAGAAACTCGACGCCAGATTTTGGAGAGAAGGAGGTTACGAAGATGAAGATATGCGGGAGAGTTAAAAAGTTAAAGAAAGACGTTGCAAGAAGAGGAAATAATTCGAAGAGTGAAATGAAACCGAGTGTTATACGCTGCCTGTTACAGGACTGCCGATGCGAACACAGGACACGCTCTTGACATTTTACGGAGCAGTATAAGAAGAATTAAGGTTTCTGTCCTGGTCTTTTTCAGACGACCACCCAGGTTTACTATAGATCCACAGTCAAAGCTTTAGTCCCTCGAGGCGTGAGGAATTAGTGGGGATATGCCGTTTCGATTCACCGAAAGATTAATAATAAGTATCTCTGTAATTATATACTCTGATGTATAAACTCTTAGATTTATGGTAAAAATGAGCCTTTTGTGAAGGGCACTAAGAGAATTGAAAAGTCGAGAATTCATGAGTGCGTAATACGGAAATTATTATTGTAATACCAAGACCGGAGCGCCGCCCAAATTGTTTTTCGTCAATGAACAACATTCCCGAGAGCATTCAGCCTCTAAACACCATTTTAGTAATTATAAAGTTAACATTTATAAAATCAATAAGAGTAACTGAGGCATCTATTCAAACAATAATCATATTAATTAGTTGAGTAAAATATGTTTAATATTAATTAGTATTAATTTTAAGGGTGCGCCAACAGATAAGGTCAATTTTCAATAATGTTAATTTTGTTTTTAAGTATTTCCTCTAAGCTTTTTAATAAAATAATTTTAATTTTGTTTAAGTATTTCCTCTAAGCAGATTCCCAGACACGCTAAAATGTCCAATCCGCTCGTGGCGATTGCACACGAAAAAAAGCTGAACACTGCAGTCTACGAATACTATTTCCATAAAATCAGTTCCGATTTTACCCTTACACCATGAACGTACCCATAATGAAGTCTGAGGAGTTTTAAGCCAGTCTGTCTAGGAGAAGGGGGACATGTGATGACTTTGGAGGTAAAGATGGAGAACGAAATGAAGGGTAGCTAGATTTTTTAAATAATTTGTACGAGATTCAGACTATAGTCTTCTCTTCCATCTAACCCCAACAAAGGAGAGGATAATCAGAGGTAGGAGGGGCGATTGAGGAAAAATGTATTCACGGAAGTAAATTCTATATTCAAGAAGATTCATAAAAATTGATGACATTTTTTATTATTTATTTTACGTGCAGATCTGAGTTAAGAGATTCTGAAAAAGTTCCGAGGAAAATGTGGACTTGCTACAAAAAAGAACTTTTTTAAGGGGGTTAAAAAAGGCATAAAATACGGAGTAACTACAACAAGCCTACTAGGAATTGCAAAAGATAAGTATGATAAATATTTTTCAAATGATTCCCGATTTAATTCATCTTCAAGGAAAGAGATAAATTGCAGTTAGGAAGAAAAATACAACGGAGAAGGAAAGGAATTTTTGTGTCAACATTTTCGCTATGGAAGGACGTGGATTTTTTACACCTTCTCGCTAATTGCTTCGTTCCGTTATTTATTTAAACATGAGATTAGTTAATAACTACGTTAGAAATGGTTCTACATGGGATACTCGCCGGATGATGCAAGTTCCAAGAATATAATCTTAGGAATAGTTTCCGAATTCCTAAACTGTTGTCTCAATTCAAGACACGACTTGGATACTTCACTTGTCCGAACTCCACCAACAGAATTGCAATACCCTCATCGACTACTATAAGCAATATGTAAAATGTATTTAGCTTAAGATTATTTACGGGTGAGAAATTTTTTCCGTAAGAAGACAAAAGTAACCTTTGCTGTAGTAGCTTGCCACGCCTCTATCACGATTCTAGGTGTTCAATTGTAGGGTAACTATAACTGGTTTTATCAACTGAATAAATTTTTTGGAAGTGCTTTAGCTTACGCGGGATATTACGTATACAACCATAGATAACGACAGGGAATGAAAACTCATGAGGTCGAACACGAAAATATAATAGAAATATAAGAAGACATACAGAGGCAACGCATGTCACGAGTGTTCATTAAATGCCGTCCGGATTTTCGATTTTAAATATTATCTCTAAAAAAAAAGAAAGGGCAAAATATATCGACGAGGACATCTGGGGTACACCAACGGGAGAGCTACCGGGCTTTTGGGAGGAGAGGAAACGTGGGTGGGGGAATCGCGAAGGCTGGGGACACGAGAAAGAATTTCAATAAAGGCGGAGAGTGGCCATATTGATGACAAAAAGTAAAAAAGAGCTTTTTTTATAATAACATCTGACAGACATATAAGCTTTTTTCAAATTTTATTTTCCATAACACCAAACTCCCGAATGTGCATCGCCATAAATTCAATGAAATTCCCAATACACCAATGAAAGTGAACCGTTATTACTGCCAGGCCGTGCGATGGTTTATCTAAACTACTGAAATATGGTTTAGAGACCACGAGTTTTGATGACGCGAATTATATATACTACTTTAGATCGGATAACATGTGGAGTAAAAGTGGAGTTAATGGAATTTGAAAAGAGCAAACAGAATAATTCTCTTTTAACTTGTTTAAATTTTTTATTCCTACCAACAATATGTTACACAAAACCTATTTTAATAATCTGTAACGTAAATTCAAAGATTTACGCTTATCCGAATCATATCATCCGGTTTAATACACTATTTTCTAAAGCCCTCTTTTGCCATTTTCCTTTGTATATCCAATTAAACTCCTACTTTGGACACCGACGTTACACCATATTCCAGATGCCTTCAATAAATTATTGGCAGGGTGCAAACAAAACAATACTCTGGCTTCACATATCTTAGCACTTCATCTAATTTCAGAATCCAGTGACGGTACCTTCATAGACTCTTCACTTCCAATACGTTTCCTAAAATGTTTGCATGTAAGAATTCGAGACATAGGCACATCATGGCTAACCGATATATTATCGGGTAATTTTAACTAAGTTGTATTCAAATTTTAAACGCGATTTAATGGCACTTCCGTTGGACTTTCCAGGGAAGGAAATGGAGAATGGGTATATAAGGAAAAGTAAGGCATTGGAATGAGAGAGATACGCATAGGACAAGGAGGAGAGGAGAGACTGCGGGGAGAAATCATATAGGATAATAACCCAAAACCAAAAGGAGATGGAACTGATCCGGTGAACTGATATCCTCGCTCTCTCGAGGAAGAGAAAAGGTGAGGCCCGCAATTTTATATCAGGCAAGGGAACTCCTGCGCAGAATTTCAAAGTTTTCGGGAATAATCCGATCGACTTATAAGATCCCTTGCAGATTATCAGATTCGCTTTCATTGGATGATGGCAGAGAGGAAACTGCCCCAATTGGAGCGAGTTTAAGTTTCCTTTTGAAAATGTTCGCATAAATTTAAGTTTTAAAGCGTATACAAAGCTATGCAACTTGTTACAATTTAAAAAATAAGTTTTTGAACAATGACTTTGCAGTAGCCTCACGATACCATCTTTTCATCCAGAAATACGTAGACCATAAATGGTCATGCGGAACCAATTTTATCCTGGAAGAATATTGTAGTTTAGGGATTTATGGAAAAAATGTCTAGAAAAATCATACGCATTCAAACGCATGCATACGCAAAATCAAAACGGCAAAATTTTGAGCATATTGACCCAACTGTCGCATCGGAACGTAGAAAATGAAAAACATCCTAAAGATAATGACTTATTTACAGATTAAGCCATCTATTAAGTCATTATAAGTATTCAATCTCATTGAATAAGGGGTGAGATTACCTTTACGAAGATAAATTTCTATTTTGAGCTTATAAAAACCGGAGCCTTAGAAAACGATGCTGCTAGTGACACATTGTTTGTGATAGCAAACAGAAAGGCGCTGCATTCTGCACGTTTGGAATGTTTCTTAATTTTGACAAACGAAAAGTGTTCGCGTTCAAGTATTTAAGCACAAACAAACACACATTCAATATACACATACGTGATCGGTTTCAAGCGAGTTTAACAGGAAAAATAATTGCGGGAGTAAAAATAATGAAAATAAATATTCTCAGTCTATGTTTTCGCCACAAAATCTTGATGTTATTTTTGGCGCTTGAAAAGTCAAGCAAGAAAAAGCAGATAACTACGGTGCACACTAAAGAGTGAGGGGGTTGTGTGCAACTTTGGAGTTTTTCTTCGCACATTCTGATTTACTCAGTTCTAACAACATAACAAAAATCTCTCTGGGAAAGCTTAACATTCGGATAATATATTTCAAAGCCTTTACTTCTGGTAAGATTAAATTCCTGAGCCTATCATGCCTTTTTTACCATTATCTCTGAATAGCAGGTTGAAAAGAACAGGTAACTTCCTCCCAACGGTGACGATCCTGTTATCCACCTCCGACCCCTTCCGTGACCTAAGTCATGTAAAGGTTTCTGATTATATGTCTGTATATATATATATATATATATGTGTATATTATTTTATTTTTGAACTTTTATGGGACATAATAGGGTTTTTATATATGTATATGTACGTATGTGTGTTTGCATGTATTATTAATATTATGTGGGTATGTACATATGTGTATGCATAGTATGTGTTTTTATGCATGTGCATGATTTATGGCTGCACATGAATATACACGTATAGGTATGTGTGTATAATTAATTTATTTATGTGCATGAATGTAAAAATAGGTTATAGTTTACTCATCATTGCTCTGTTAATCGTGTATCCCAGTAATTTGCACAAACAGTACCTAATTGTTACTCACAGTAGCTGTAATATTAGTAGGTTTTCGCAAGCTTTTCACACCCCCTTCTTGCGTGGGTGTTTTCCTGCAGTGTTTTTTCCGTCAAGGATGACAGCCATATACTCTTACGTATTACCCACACATTTGTAAATATATTTCTACACGGTTAATAATTATAATAACACTTTTATCCTATGTGTAAAAAAAATTTTTCACTTTATTTTTTTGTAATATTGTATTTATGACAAGAGGTAAATGGAAGACGGGACTATTTAGTCTCAATCCAGCCGGCGTTTTATCATTATTACTATCGTACTAGACGCCCCCCACACCACTCCCACAGTCTGTAAAACATCCATCAATTTTCGCCTCTCCATCGAGCGCTTGCTGGAAACCAAATAAATTTTGGTTTTGTTCTAAATTCCTGTCTGTTACAGTGTACTATACCGCTATTTCATCACCCATCACGCATAATTGAGCTCATTCAAACCAAGTCAAAATTTTCTCCTTTCTCAAAATATTACACCATATGATAAGAAATATGAAAAAAGCTAATTATATGGGCCTCGAGATTCAAGGAGAATCTGATATTGAAAATTTAAATGCTACTCTCCCTTAAAGGAGGACCTATCGTCGTGTGCTATTTTAAACGGAGTTCACAACTTGACTTCAGCGCGACATTTAAATTAAGATTTCAGTAGAATAAAAATTGCGTATTGATTTTTCATAATTTTGCGTAAATCTCACGTCTAACAAACATTATGACGGAATTCGTTAGCTGGGTAAAACATAATGGGAAATATGATCGACACAATTAAATTAATTAATTCTAAACTTACTTTGGTGCCTTCCACGCTAATGATGCGGTATAGGCTACGCGTGGAGTCATAGAAGAAAGATACATTGACGGCGGCGGAGGATGCAGATATCCAAGACCTCTTCGTCTTCGGATCGATGTGGAACACGTGAGCTTTGCACGTGAAGATCGGCTGCTCACTATAAAAGGAGAAAAAAAATGGTATGTTAAAAGAATAAAATTAAAATGTGCAGATGCTTGATCCAAAAATGCTAAAATCAAACGAACAGTAAGTAAAATTTCCTTGTGAAAATACTTGAAAGACTGAAACATAAGGAATTAGGCGGATCATTGAATTAAGTGCGCAGTCGGCCAGGGTTATTGGGAATGAACTAATCGCAACGTAGACTAACATTTAAGCAACGATAATTTTATAATTCCTGAACGGTGCCTTAACTCAGCTCAGAAAAAATATTAGCTTGTTTCCAAGTGGTGAAAATATCATTTGAAATTACGCAAAGGAAAATATCTGACGGCATTTACCTAATTTTTATTCAATTATAAGCATTCCATCACTTGTAAAACCAAAAGTTCTACTTTAACATTATCTTACGCAGCACCAGGTTACAGGAAAAAACAGATTTCAATAGAAGTATAGAGTAAGACTAAGAATTCCCCTATTCGAATTATATTAAAAACGACAGTATGATACAATAAAAGGGAAATTAATCACCTGAACCCCTATTCTAACCAAGGAAGTTTCATATCTCGACCTTGTTCATAAAGTTCACATTCCAGATTATTTACATTCATATGAGGATACTTGATTTTTTTCTATTTTTTGCGACTTATCAAAGGCTGTGATTTCACATGACACGGGGAAACATTTTCAGTTTAAAATTTCACGAGTTCTAAACTTGAGCAGCCATAGTCTCAACATCGGAAAAATGACTCAGAGCGCTGTCGGTGTAATTAAAAAGTAATTTATGAGATAGTGTTTAATGTCTTTTCTATTTATTGCATTTTCTCACTGAAAGAATGGCCATTATTTCGCTGATCACAAAAGATTGATGCATACATAAGAAGTTTCCTTAAAAATCGAGGATGAATTTTTAATTTTTGATATGCTGGTAGACTTTAGAAATGTAACTCCCACACCATTTCAGACAAAAAAATAGCACTTCCTGCAATAAAAAGTTTCAGTTTTTTCTTATATGGATGCGACTCAATATGTACATAGTCTATTTAATTCCAAGGTTATACCAATGGAGAAACTGCAACACCACATATAGAGCAGGAGAGCGTACATAGGTATTGATAAAAGAAAATAAATTTCTAAGCGTTTCGAACCACATCACGGTACGGATAAAATAAAATAAAAAGAACAAATGGGCGAACTCGAAATTCGCCGAGAAGTTTATAACTGAATTTTTGATCAAATATAACTCGCACGGGTCGGAGGATGAATAAAAAGTTATTTCCTTTCAAAAGAGATTCGAAATTTGTGTAACCTGGGAAATCACGTGAAGGTGGTGGAAGGGATTTTTTTAAAGAGAATGAATTTGCATGGAAGCAAGAGATAATCGACTGGAAACGGTGCGAGCCGAAGCTATGGGCACCAAAGAGGGCGGGGATGAGATAGAGCGAGGGAGAATAGAAACGAAGGCGTGGAGAGAGACCGAGCAAGGATATGTCGGGGGAGTAGGGTACATTAGTGAATGAAGAAGGTGCGGGCATAAAGAATTCCACCGAGATAATCCCCTTACTAGACTTCACCAACTGAAAAAGGAGATTAAAGTTATTAATCAAAGAGGCCACAACATTTTCGTAGGAGTGGAAGAATTTGGAGGAGATAGTGGATTTCCGAAGGGGAAAAGAGAGAGAAAGAGCAACACATTTTATACCACCTGGCCATTTTGCAACGATAACGTGTATATCCGAGAAATTCGGCCTAAAGCTCCGAGAGTCGACTTGCAGCTTTTACCGGAATTGAGAAGATTTGCAGGAGGGAGGGTGGACGCAGCGAAGAATAAAATCAAGAATTAGAAGATTGGAGGTTTAAGGCGAAATCGACGAGAGCTCCTCGGAATTATGGAAACGGAAGTCAATTTATTCATTATGGAAAGTCTAAAAGCAGTTATATTCATCTTCCTAGTCTGTAGTCCCTTGCAAACTAGGAGAAAATTGAAGACAGTAACGACGAAATACAAATCGGTAAAAAAATTAAAAAAACATTTATAAATACAATAAGTTTTGAGGATAAACATATCATGGTTATGAGCTGTAGAGAAAAAATCCCCCCTTCTCAGACAGATAATAAGATGATAATATCACCAGCTACACGTACTAAAATAATAAGAAAATAGTCTAATCGGGAAAAACAAGCATATTATAAGTCACATGTAAGAATTAAGAAAAAGTTATGACTAAGAACGTACTATTTTACCTAATAACCGAAATTTAAGTTAGATCCAAAACCTTCCCCGTTAATGAGGCCGAAGGTATTTTCTCCGGGCGAAAGAAATTTCATTACTTCAATATATGTTTTAAACCGAAATCTTATCAGCAAAAATAATCGATAAAGGTGGACTCAAATTAATTAGAAGCCTCAATAAAACCTGCGTCTACGGAAATGGTAACAACATTAAAGCAAGGAGAGACGAAAAGAAATTAAACTACAGATTACCATATCGCAATAATCTAATTTCAATCAGAAATACAATTCAGAGTAGAGGGAAAAAATTATGAGAAGAAAACCCAAAAACCATATTGGTGATAATAAAAGGCGAAAAATGCTTGTAAAGGGCACAAGTACCTCTTGAAAAAATTGTCAATTTCTTTAATGCGGTCATTTTCATACACATGGTGTGCTACGTTAAGTTTTCTTTGGTACACGAAAAAATACACACACAAACGGACCTGTGTCTACGGACACACTTCCACTCATGGACATATAATATTTTTAAGTAGGAAAAACATAAAAACAAAAAAAAACATTTTTTAAATTTACGATAGTTACAGAACCGGAACGAAGATTACCGCTCTTCATTTTAATGAAGGAATTGTCGCAGCCGCCGAATATTTAAAAGAGACAAGATGAGCGACTCGTAAACACAAAAAAACGACAATAATAACTGCTTTAAAAGTTTCGGTGGCACAATTACCTTGGTCAGACAGGAGAGACAGAAGAGTGTTGAGGATGAGGGAAAGAATTGCAGTTGCAATTGCAATAAAGGGGCAGAGAAGGAGAAGAGGGTCGTTCCATGAAACCAGTTTTAGGAAAAGGCACATAGATGGCAGGAGTGGGGAAAAAAGAGTAGGAAAAAAACAAAACGAAAAAAATGTAGAATAGAAAAATGGGCCTGGGGGAATGAGGGGTGAACTGCGGTCAAAGAAAAAGAGTGACACTATTTCTAGTTGACTGAGTTGGAAACCATTGACTAAATGACCGGTGGTTGAGGTCTGGGTTAAGGTGCAGAAACGGTAGGAAATACGTATCGAGTGGAA
Source organism: Rhinocypha anisoptera (assembly GCA_011762765.2). Classification (NCBI taxonomy): domain Eukaryota; kingdom Metazoa; phylum Arthropoda; class Insecta; order Odonata; family Chlorocyphidae; genus Rhinocypha; species Rhinocypha anisoptera. The sequence continues at coordinate 5,101,528 of WURS02000019.1, forward strand.
GGCAAAAGGTAGTGGCTAGGGAGTAGGGGAGGAATAAATGGTTAATGACTAATGTTGTCCTGGCTCTTTACACGATTGGTCCGTCCATATGCAGAAAGAGTTCGAAGGTTAAACTGGGAAACAGTAGGGGGAAGGGAGGCCATCGAAATTGCTAGTTTGAAACAGTAATTAAAAGAAGCATGGTAAGAGCTGGCGTGTTTTGGGACTGGGAGGAAGGCGGAAGGGGAAGAGGGATTGATTGAATGATGAGTGATGACTGTTAATTCTGAAGTTGAGTGGGTCGGAAGATTGGACAATACAGTAAGTCGGGCAGATATATTACAATGGAGTTGATAAACTACGATAAGTGGAAACGCAAATAGAAAGGGGACAGAGAGAAGAAATAAAACAATAAAATGGGTGAAGGTATGATTTAAATCTTACAGGGCGACATTGTCAGCACCTCTCTTCCGCAGGTCCGTCCCCCACTTCTGACGAAGGTGGTAGTCTATGACTTACATGCGTGTGTAGATAAATAAATAAATAAATATATATATATATATGTTTATCAGAAAACTCATTCGAGCACAATAGAGTAGCACGGCCACAGGGGTGGCGACGAAAAACACAGGACACAGAGAAAAATA
>WURS02000019.1:5129040-5158042 GCA_011762765.2 Rhinocypha anisoptera
AAGATGTGGTACCCGAAAAATCACCCAGCTTAGGTTTAACTGGAGGTGTCCGGAGTCGTCACCGCGTCTCGAACCCGGGTCCGCAGGACAGTAGCCAAGCACCCTACCTATTGGGCTACCACGACCTCATACGACCATATATGGGGTATTAAATGACACTAATGTCTTGAAGAATAGAAGAAAAAACACTGCAATTTCACAGTGTTAAGCCTGAAACCATCTCTGAAACTTATATCATAACTGTCAGTTAGCTTCAGTTTCAGAACTGTAAGTAATACCAGATTTCCGTTACTATAAAAACTATGATTTCGACATAAATATATTCTCGATATAATATGGCGAATGACCTACAAAAATATAAAGAACAAAATGGGGCGTCCTATTTCAGCAGAGACTCGAACGCGGATGGAAAGTGTATGACAGATCTCACCCTCTTTCATCATACGATTTCCTCAAATCTACCCAATGAACAAGCACACGTCCCGATCTCGAATAACAGAGAAACTTGTTGCTCCTTGCTTCTATCCAAGACGGAGAAATTTCTTATTGGTAGCAATTGACACGGTGCAAGAGGAGTCAATAAAGAAGCCGACAGTGGCCGGACGGTTTCACAAACAAATGTATTCTCAAGAAGGTTGAGGTGAAGAGGAGAAACGTCAAAGCCATTCAGCCGACAAAGATATTAGCAATTTTTATTATTTAACCCTATCGGTAATAGCGCCAAGGAGAAGGAAGAAAACCCCACTACATCGAATAAAGGACCCATAAAAATTCCGCGTCGATGTTTAGGAAATGTGTGCATTTATTACTTAATTACTATCTTCCTCGAAATGAATTGTTGGTTACTAACATTACATTTTACCCTAATTATCTATTACGGTTACCTGCCAATTAATCTGCAATAACATGGAAAAAAATTTTCAAGAGTTTCAAAAAGGCTTTTAATTCGGCGGTATGATAGTCCTTCAAATGGGTGCGTGTCCAGACTTACATTCTGGAAAAAAAATGGCCAGGAGAAATCAGGACGAAATTTAAAACATAAAATTAAGGACGAAATACTGACTCACAGCTCCTAAAAAAACTGACGACTAATAAAACAACAGAAAATGAAAAATCTCTCTCCGAGAACTAAATATTACACTCTCTCAAAACACTGAATTTCAGTCCACTTGAAGGTGACTTTGGGGGCTCGTGTCTCTGTAAGTACATATTCATGTGTTTAAACCGCTCCTTACTTATATTTCCTTATATTTAAACACTAGGTCCCGTTCGTCCAGAGGTCTTCAAATGGCAAAGTCCACATAATTATTCCCCAAAAGATAAAATTTGACCCGCGTCTGATAAAATGAAAATAACGGAAGGTAGACTGAGCCCTTAAACGCAAAGTCAGACTCAGGCACAGTGACATGTGACTGATGCTTCCAAAAAGAAGTAACTATCAATATGACTGATCGCTTTTTATCATATTATCTAGGCAAATTTAGACAAATATTATGGTCAGCATGCATTGGATTCCTAAGATAGTAGGTTGGTACAAACCCTGGAGGCCAAGAATTGGGTAAGCACGGCCGATTACGTAGTTAAGTTTGATCACGCCTTAAGCAAAGTTTTGCTCCCACCCAATGGATTTTCTATGGCTGCGTTTAAGGTTAGGTAAGTAAAAAAAAGGTAAACGCCTAAGTAAAACTGGGTAGCTAGTGACGATTCACTTCTAATTCCATCCATCATCTCCATGGATGGAGCAAGGACCATCGTACCTCATTTTAGCGGTATGGTGGTCCTTGACCGCTAAAATGCTGTTTGATGGTCCCTGCATGTGCGAAGATTTTCTAGTGTATTTTGTCCATTCTCTGGCGCTGAGTGTTAAACTGTGTAAAACCTGAACGCCTTTAAAACGAAGGGAATACCCGAACACTTCGTAATTTTCCTTTTGGCTCCTCTCTGCAGCTTCTGAACACCAAACTAAATTTTACAGGTAAAACTTCTATAGTCCGACATTCTATTGTCTGTCAACTTCGCGGTCCGGATAGAATTGAATAGATTGAAATTATTTTATGGACTTGCTGCAGAACAGTAGAAATGCCGTGGTTTATTTAGTAGTCAAGGGCTTCGTTTATGAGTATTAAAATGTGACCTCTGGAAACCTCCATCTATTTAGGAATTCCCTCCGATATACTTTAAGAGAGCCTGGTTTAGATTATTCAAAGTGTTTAATAGATATTCCTTCCGACATTGTATTAAAATAATTTTGCACAAAGTATTTCGTAATGGCATAGAACTAATTTACAGCAAGGTATAATATCGGTGACCTGACAATTCTGAGCGGTAGGTATATGTTTAACGAGAGTACCTATCTGAGTTGCATACTACGGCTGGTCATTTTATGTGCTCCGGCAATATTCCAGGTCTCAAGGAAGGCGGATAAAATATTTTACGAAACGTGTTTATTTACTTACTGATCATTATAGGAATACCCCGCTCTAATCTTTATTCAGTTGTTGTCCCTATTATGGTGTTTTAAAGGCCATAACATCTCAACATCAAACACAAACTGAATTCATCCTACATGAGACACAAAAATTCCAATTTTTTCAGAAAAAATAAATGGGGATTATTATTGTTAAAGTATTTTAAGAGATGACTAACCGAAGAAATGTTAAATGAAAATTGACACTACCAAATTGTCCGTAAATGCATTGTACTCTATTTCAAACGTTGACATCTGAAATCTGAATGAAATACAGAAGAAAATACGTGAAATTTAAAAAAAAATGGGCCACGAGAGTTTCGAGGGTGGGCGTGAAACTTTCCGCGACCCTTTCCCTCTCCGCGGGTAGGATCTGAAGTGGATTCACAATTTCAAACTCCTTGACTCCTAATTCTGACACAAACTGAATGTCCCTTGTTATTTCAATTTCACCTTTCACCATTTTCCCACGTCTCGCCATTATACGCTAGGCATATAACCCGTATATGAGGGAAATAGCCCGTATAAGGAATCTCATTCAATAACCTTTTTTTATAGTAGAGCAGTGGGTTTCCAAAGGGTTTTGACGAATTATAACATCAATATAAGCGATTCCTTGTAAAAAAAATCAAGTCTACATAAATGGAAGAAGACTTTCTAATGGCAAAGTGAAATACCCAGAAATACCAGATTATTTATAGGCATGTGGTAAAACATAACAATTCAGATTAAAATTTAAGAAACTAGACCAACGAAATGAGTGAATGTTACTGAGTCGGCTCACACCAAAAACTAATATAATTAATTTATTCTATATGTTACATATTTCCAAAAGTCATCCATGATAACTACGACAGTGAACACAAAAAATGTGGAACAATACTCCGTCTGAAGGTCGTTTCCTTCGTATAGTGATTCTAACTGACGTCAGCAGTAAAAATAGCTAGTATAAGGATTGCAGGTGGCCACTTCGTACCCAGCAACAATCCTTAATTCCGCCTCGAGTTTTCTCAACTACACCAACGAGGTGGACGAAGTGGAAATGGAGATTAGAAGAAAGTTATCATTTTGATTTAAGAAATGATTCCAAATGAAAATATCCTTGCGAATATAACAGTTTAAAGATTCATATTCCATTTGGTGGGAAAATGAAAAAACGAAAATAAAAAAAAATAACAGCATGAAAAAAATCGGAGTTAAGGCCACATAGAGGAGCACCATGGGGTTATCCCAAGCGAGACGTTAAAAATAAATAAATTTGGAGGCCGTGGAGACCGAAAGGGTGTGACCACACGGCTATCGAATTTCATCAATCCCCTTGCCGATGGGCAGGAAAAGCTCGAAGCACGCCTAATGGCAACCAGTAACAAATTAAGATGTCACAATTCAGATGGATAATGTCGTATTGAATAACAACAAATGGCGTTATCCTCTAAATTCAACGAGCGGAGAAAACAAAATATAGTTCTGTAAAGGTAACCTTACTACTCAACTAATGATTGATCACTATTTTACAAAAGAATTTTTTCATTATTATATTCGGCCTAAAAATCCTGGTTCAAAATTAGCAACAGTATTTTTTTAATTACATTCTTAGTATCCTAACCGATGTTACCGAAAAAAAAACTCTTGAAAAACAGGTAATAAAACATGAGTGAGCAGAGATTGAATGAACTCGAACGAACTTGACAACTGAAATGCTCTCACCTGTCCAATAAAAATAACTTTAACTATAGAGGTACAAAAAAATCATAATTCGCTTGGTGATCTTATGCTAAGCAGTATTTAATATGTATAATGTATTATTAAGAACATGTATGTTAGTAATCTATTACAGTAATACATCCTCTACCTGATAACAACATGAAATAGTCCACTAAACTTCTGTATCTCAACGAGACCTGATTTCTTATGGTCATTTCACTCATTCCCACATAAATTAAACTTGAAATAAAACGCCTGGCAGTAGCTTCTATTGCATTTTCCCAGATCATTAAAAATTCAAGAGCATTATCGATAAATTAACAGGTAAATCTACGTGTAACATGTACCCACCTACAATTCCTATTTTCCCTCGAGTTTTCTCAGCAAAACAGCAATTAAGTGGACGAAGTGGAAATGGGGATTAGAAGTAGGAATCATGGTGATTTAAGAAATGATTAAAAGTAAAAATATCCCTCTGAATATAACAATTTAAAGAAGAGATGTATTCATTTCCATTTGGTGAGAAAAATGAAATCGCAAGTTGAACCTTAAAGGGTACTGATCCTACAGATGACCACGTTAAGGTACCCAAAGAAAACAAACATCATAACTATAGAGTCTTCCACATAACCCTCATTGTTCCTGAACTAATGAATGGCCGATTAATCTCTTTTATAGTAATTAAGAACGGCTAAAATCGATATTATGAGTTCGGAATAAATTCACTGCGCAAGGTTTGAAAAATTTGACAGGGTGATTTCAACAAAGCAACAATATGGCTTTCGAAAAATCATCACACCTCTGGGTAAAAATAGCTCAGGAGTTAGGGCAATGAGGAATTACCCACCTTACTTTTCGATAGTCTTTACTTAATTCTTCCTGGATTAAAAAAAAAATTAAACACCGAAGAAAACATCAAATTCATCACTGCCAGATGGTTAATTTGCTATAGGTTGAAAAGCCGGCTTGAACTACTCAAAAACACATCCACACTCTCAACACTGCTTGTGGAGAAACTTCTTCGTAATCACTCTTTCAGTAATATATTCCAGCCGAAATATTACAATACCAAAAAAATAATGTAAAACTTAAAAATTAAGAGCAAACATAGCAGTCGACTCAAAAAATACCTACCTATAATTTGAAAGAGTTAATGTTTACCTTTACGAAACCCAGATAATATCTACCTTCAATTTTCAATTAAAGAAAAATGATAAATGTACATAAAAATAAGAACAACATTTAAACGAGTATACATAACGTAGCTGTTTAAATCATTTCCATTTACGGAACAAAAAATGTTATTGCAAATACAAATGAATAAGCTGGTTGGTGACTCATTAAGAGAAATCGCCTGGGAAGCTACTGATAAATATTATTTTTGCCTAAGAGTGGCCATTAAAAATACAATTTGAAATAGCGGTTAATGTATATTATTTAGACAAAACTTAAATCGATATTAGGAGCTAATGTTTAGGTGTAAGTTCCAGAGGCATGGTGATAACCACAAATGCTGAAAGTGGGTGTGATTGTTGCGTAGCTAAGCACTTACCAAAATCATTTATTTTGCCTAAGTTCCTATGATCACGATACATAATTCTCTCATGAAGAAGAAATAAGTGTCTTGCACTGACAGCTGTCATGCAATAGACGTCAAGGAAACGAGACATTTTCACTCAACTTACAACCATGGAAAACATAAGGATTATATAAAATCGCTATAAAATTATTTCACTTACCCCATGGTGTCTTTTCCTGATGTCATTCACACAATAAAACACGAAATTTCACAATTTACTTCCACTACCATCGTCTGAGGGTCATACCGCCGGAAGTGACATTACGTCACGAAGGTCTCCACGAACACGGGGGACTGGCGAAACACAGGTGTTCGGTAAAATTTTATTACCTGCCACATTTAGCTCACAAAAGGCGGTTTATATAATATAAAACTAATTATTTAAATCATATTATATTCCATATGTATTAACAGTAACAATTTTAACTTCAATTTAAAAAGCCTACATTTTGCTGTTGGTATTTCTCATACATCGGTTGTGGTGGCGGGGGCTTTGTGGAGAAAAATAATATATAAATCGCACTGAATCTCAGATTTTGCTAATGGCCATCGCAGTAAATCACTCTGTCTGTTGATTAATATACTAAAATTATCAAATAATGTATTTCCGCAACACCTTCAAGGTAACCAATTAAAAATAAAGATATGAACATTTAATCTATGAAGTTAAATTTAATGATTATTTCTTTACTTACAATTGAATACAAACTACAATATATATTACTATAACACTAAAAATAAACTGTTTTTTCAAGTAACTGAGTTACATATGCATAACTTGTATAACAAGGTTAAACAAAATTTTGGTCTTATTATTGATGACATTTCTAAAATACCTAGTGTACCAGAGACTGCCACTACCAAAAATATGTTATAGATTAGGGCAATTTATTTCAGTTAATATTATTTTTATCACTCATTTCGTAATCTGACAAAATAAAATAAACAATCTTCAACAGAAGCATAAAACTAAACAAGTATTGTAATAATTTTAAGTAGCAAACGAACATTATTATGAAACAACAAAATATTGTATGATAAAAACTCAAAATAGTTGGAATTAATATGATTACTCATACAAAAGATACTTCACAGATTTTGTTTCCACGTAAGTAAGATTCAAAGACAAATAAAGTGAAAAGTATTTATGTAATGGTTCATAATTAGGCCAATTGGTGACATTTCAAATTTAACTAGTTCAGTATGGAGACAGGACAATGTTAGTTTCTGTTGGATTCAAATTTTAGTCATAAGTTTAAAAATGAGCTTTTAATAGAACCTGACAATTGATCTTACTACAATACTCAAAAAGCACTTATTGTTGGGAATGCCAGGTTTCAAATCTAGAAATTTTGTTTACAAAGGTGGCTGTTGCTATGTTTCCTTTCATGTAATCAATCCAGTAGTTGTTTTATTAACCTCTAATTGCAGTAAATAAACTGTTCATTGGAATTAATCCAAACTCATTCAACATTCAAGGATATCATTTTGCAAGAATAATATTGCTTTTTCATAAATAACTTTTTTGTTCAGCAAAGGAGAGAACAAAATGATTCAAAATAAGTATGATTACCACAAGTTTAAAGTTAAAGGAAAGAATGGTAAAAACCAAACACTTCAACTACTAGACGTTTTTAGCAACATAAGTCAGACTCATGACTGGAAGAGGAAATCAGAAATTGATCAACTAAAAGAGGTAACGTCATTAAAAATGTCTTTTTCAGAAATAGATATTTCTAGCCTTTTTATTGGTGAAACCATTTTATTTGTATTGTTCAGCCATACTATAAGGAAAAATATGTGTAACTCATTGATTAGAATAAACAGTGAACTGTTTTTAATGGTGTACACCTAAACAGAAGATTAACTTCTGTGATTGTTAATATAATTATTAGCCATTGTTTGTTTACATAAAATTGATATAACAGTGAATTTCATGAAAATCAACTCCACTCTCTGGGTTAGATTATATAAAAGTTCCATCCCTAAAACATTTTAAGTTATCCTTTCAGTCTTATACACAATCTACCCTCCTCTTGGCATTAACTTCATAATTTTTTTGAAAAATGGGAATTCACACTTTTAAAAATATAAGTTGTTAACACCTAACATCTATTTCTGATTTTATCTAATCTTGCCTATTCTCACTTGCACATCCTTACAGATTTCATCTCCTATGCCTGAATCTCTCCCACTCACTTTTGTAACCATCTGTACTTTTTTAGTATAGAAAAAGAGCCAACATTTAGATGGCACAAATTTATTGCTCTCCACTTCACGCCATACAAATCTAATCAACCAACCTAGGTTAATCATTAATAAACTTAAAGGTTGGTTCCTCATTGTGAACAAATCTCAATTGATAACTGCTCACACAACATAAGGTTAGTATAAAGATTGCTTGCAATAATCCCCAATCTCTAGTTGCACAATAATCTAGTCGCAAATTCTTAGATTAAATTTAATTTCTAATATTTCTTGGGAACAAAGCACAAATTTTAGAGCAGTTAGAATCATTGTTAAAAACCCATACTATGCACCATTTAATACATTTTCTTAGAATTAAAACTACTTCCACTCCTTTGTTATTACTCATCCCATATACTCTTCATCTGGTTCAAAGACTTCTTCAGCAAGAGATTATTTTTGGCATCATGGTTTTCAGGTCAGCTGCATAGGTAAGCATGTGTTGTTAGTAAGGTCCAGGAAATGTCATTAGGTCAAAGTGGCATCGACAGGATATTGACCAGTATATGAAGGGTGTCCAAATGTTTGCTCTAATTGGTTGGAACTTTGGAAAGTCTTTTCCACTACATGACAAGTCCATACCCATTCTTTAAATTAAAGTTAGTAATTTTTTTATAATTTCCATTGCCTATCAAATTATTTTGTGGAAGTTTTAGAGTTCTTTTAAAAATACTTTAATCTTTTCTATGTTTATCTAATGTCCAGGTTCAGATCACGAATGGTTAGTAAATGCAATAGGCAGAATTGCTTCTTGTGAGTAGCCCTTTGATACTACATTGCCCATTTATCCAATGACGACTTCTCCAACAAGCACTTCACCTCATATATTACATATTAGAGTTTTGTAAAATACTATTCAGCTGATTAAGATACCAGCTTTAATTGTAGTGGCTTTCTGCTGGTGAAGTTGATTTTGCTGCCTATTTGGAAGTAACCGTACACAGTAGAGCATATTACGACCACTTCTCATCATGGTGCCAAGACAGATTATGCTAGTTTATCCGTTTTTATTGTATTCGCCCATTATTAGTTTTAAAGGCTGTAATCATTTCATGATTTTTTAAAATTATGTTTTATGCTCGTTTATTTTCAATCCTACTTTGCCTCTTTTTCTACCAGAGAAAATACTTCTGCTATTTCAATCTGTCTTTATGGATTTATATTAACACAATCAGCATGTGCAGATATGTATCTGGTATAAATCACTGAGAACTGCTATTGTCAAACTTTCCCATAGCAAGTTCCAACATCAAAATAAAAATTAGAGTTAAAAGTAGATCACTTTGTCTTACTACAGCATACAGATTGAATGCTGAAGGTAAATTATCATGATTCAAAAAACCTTTACCTTGCTCATTGTTAAAGAAACATATTTTTGTGGAACACCTTGATAAAACAAAGCTTTGGGAATTTCGTTTCTGTTGATGCTATCTAATGATATTATAATCCAGAAATAACACATACAATTCTATGTAGTGCTCATGGAATTCTTTAAAGCTCTGTCTTAAAAGAAAGATTTGATCTATAGTTACAGGTGTTAATAACATAATGTTTGCGTGCCTTAAAATAACACAATAATTTATAATTAATCTAATCTCTCCAAAGCCAATTTGGTATACTCCCATTAATTCTTCTGCTTTGTTTTAGCCTGCCATAGATTATATTCAACAGTATCATATAACCACAATTGAGGGTCATACTAATTCTCCTAGTCATCACAGATCATTTTATCACATTTGTATAAATTGGATAAAATAAGCTTGTACTTCATTTACCAGGCATTTTTTCCACTCCCATAGTGAACAAATAAATTCTTGTAGGTACTGTATAGTGCAAATATTGACCACCATTTTCATCAGCTCTGATATTAGCTTATCTTCACCTGGGGCTTTATTTTTTCATTCCTTATATTAACTTCTCCGTATGATGTTAATGCTATTATTGACTCAGCTTTGAGTATAATATTGTTCTTTTATTGGATTCTTCAGACACTATATTTAGGAATACTTTATAATGCTGTCCATCTCTCCAATATTTAATTTGCTTTCAATGTAATGTTATCGTGGGTATCTTTGCAGGGATTCAATCTCAGCGGGAATCCATTTTTTTCATTATTTCCCTTAAAATTATTTTTTAGCATTTCATTGTATTCCTGCTGGTTTTATGTAATCATTCTTTACTCTTCTTTCAACAAGTAGTTGTTGTCTTCTTGTACCTTTCTGTGTTTGATGCACTATTTTAGTTGCAGTGTTCTATTTTGCTACTATAGCTTCATATTCCCAGCTGAACCATTCTGCATTTCTATCTGGTGGTTTGTTTCCAATGACTTCTCTTGCAGCAGATCTTATGGCAGGTTCAATTCTATCACTATCATTGTTGACCAGTACGTCTTCCTCTTTAGATCTCATTTCCAACTGTTGCTCTATTTAATTTTGCAGTTGTTATAAACCATTAGGGTCGTTAAATTAAGGATTATCCAATTTAAATATACATGAGTATTTAGTCTTTCCTGAGTTTGAATTTCTCTTTATATGAATTTCACTAAAAAGTAGTCTTTACTGCGTTTTATGGCTCTATAGTTTTTCACATTTATCATAGAGGATGTTCTTCTTGTCAATAAGAGTACATGGTCAATTTGGTTAACTACATTATTATTAGATGCTTTTTATGTACCTTATGGGTATCCTTCCATTCAAATGCCATGTCAATGGTGTTAATGTTTCAGTACAAAATAGTGTACTTTAATTTTCCCCATGAAGGGCTACCAGTTTACATGGAAGCTACCCTGGAACAAGGTGGCATTGTGATTCCCTGGTGGGGCTTGTCAATGTCACTCCAAATTTCTTAGCTTTCCAGCATAAATTTAGCAGAAACCTTTGCTGCCCTCATGGCCCTGGAAAAGACAATTGATCTGATTGATGCATTCAATCTCCTTAATGTTCATATAATCATGTATCTTAATAATACCACTGTTGTTTATTTATTAAAGAAAGGACAAGGACGTTTACTCCAATTAATGACATTTTAATTGATATATACATATCATTATCATCATATGTATATGACATGACGAAACTATGCAAATGCTATCGCCTAATGTGAATAAAGAATTATTATTATTAATAAAGGAAAGACAATGTACATCCTGGAGGCATATCCCTAAACAGCACAATCTGGCTGACGAGCCCATCCAGGCCATTCCATTGTTATAATGTATTGTGAGACCATCTTGGTCCACCTGCTAGAAAAGTAGACCAGTGAACTACCACCACTAATGACATTTTAAGATTTTTCCAGTAAGTTGAATTGTCAAGGGTTGACATGACTTCAACAAAACTGCAAACTTTCACTGAAAATTGACATTTTGTATGTTGAAGATTATTGTATCATGAAATTTTCCTACTGCCACATGATCTTCAATACTAATTTTAGCATTGAAGTCTTCCATCAGTACAACAACATCTGTTGATCTTTTCACATGCTACTCAGGCAATAGTAGAAGAGATCTTCACTAACCTCATCTGCCTCTTCTGTGGGAGCTTAGGTACCGATTTATTAATATTGCTCTTATTTTAATATCCCAGATACTATAGACTGGTGTACATACTAAAACATTAACTTTTTGTGAATCTCAAAACAAATTTCAATACTAGCCCTAGTGCCCGCTACATTGTAACACAAGAGTATAATGCTTTTTTTTTATATCTTTGCCTTTCCATCTTATAAGTTTAGTTTGTATCTGAGCATTTTATTAGCAAAGTGATACTTTTTACTTGGTTGTAACATTTATCTTACATTCAATGTTCCAAATTTTAAACTGTGGCCACCATGTTCACAAGCGTGATGTGTCGTGATTCACCAGGTTATGAACCATTGTAATCTGTCCATATCCAAGGCTCAGGTAAAAGGGTTTTTTTTTAAGTAGTTCAGCCTTATGTAAAACCCCCAACTTGGAGGACCAGGGTATCTATCTAATTCTGGCCTATTAACTTTGACCGATCCAGCAAGGTTGACCCTACAACGAGCTTAGGCTTCTGCCAGCATAGCTTGAACAATCTCTTAGGTACAAAAACTTAATCATCACTTCAAGATGATAACATCAGCAAGGGAGTTTTTTCAATAAAATCAAAACAAAAACTTGAAATTTAGTATTACCTGAGATTTGATAATAATCAATAACACTCCATAACATGGAAAATAAAAAAATGCAATGGTGAAAGGACAATGCCAGTTTCATTATTTGAAAAGTACGGAAGCTATTTTGTATGAAAATATCAGTCTAGGTAAACTTCTGTTGTAGCAATTGAATCAGGAGTCTTTGGTATCAGCTGCATTTTCAGGTTCTGGTTTTTGTAGCAGTTGTATCATCAGGATGAACTCATATATAAGTGCTGAAAATAACATAAACTACTTTTCTAGGATGGCATACTACAGAAGAGTGTTGATATCTTCATTAAGAGAGTATTTAGACAAATAAGCGACTCAGAAGGTAGGTAGAAGATTAAAACAATCTTGAAGATAATATTATAATGTAGCTTTGTTATACATTGATATAATAAAAACATTTCATTAAATGCCAATTTAATCATTTTCTCCCACAGAAAATAATGACTTTACTGAAAAAACTGCTGAAAATAAAATAACAAAAAAGATTGTAGAAACAAATGAAGAATGTGACATCAGTATCTTAGAAACAACATCTGATAATAAAAAAATTAAAAAATATGAACTGAAAACAGGAGACATAAATGTAAAAGACTCAAAAAATCAGAGAAATGTAGGACAAAATTCAAACAATAAGGAGAAAAATTTACAAAGAAATAATAATGGTGAAGAAAAATTTCCTGAATTTAGAAAAGGATATGATCCTCAATCTTTCAGAAGCCTATTATCTGAAACTAAATTTCCACAAATTGATGAAATAAAAGAGAATCCGGAAATATCAGCTGCTCAAACATTTTCATCTAGTACAGAATCAAAAACAAACTTATGGAAAGAAGACAAAATCCAATTTAAATTTCAAGGAATTATCAGTTCAGGGAAACCTCATAGTTTAAGTAATGAAAATATAAATCTTCATAAATATCAAAAAGATTTCTCTTTCAACGCCATTAAGCAAGCTTTACTGGATGATAGTAACATATCTATTGAAAAAGTATGTAATAACAACCAGCAAAAATATGTTCCCAAGAATCCAAATTTAGAGAAGGAAAAATCCAGTTTTACTGGAAAACCTCAAATTTTACATTCTAACATAGTCCTTGGACACACTTGGAATTACAGTAAACCAGCCAAGGAAAAACCGAGTGAACATGTCATTAACAATTGGAATTCTAATAATTCTGTCAATAGCATATGGGAAGAAAATTTCCCAAGCTATGACTCGAGGCTTTTAAATCAAATGTGCAGCCAAGGAAAAAGGAATGATATTTATTACAACCCTTGCGTAAGCCACATCATGAATGAACATTCCCACAGTTCAATAACACCTAACAATAATCTAACCACACCAAGTTATTTCAATTGGGAAAGCAACTTGAGTATGAATCCTTCCTATCAACAACCCAACAACAGAAATTTCACACTTCCCTATGATGAACATTCTCCATTGTCATACCAGAGTTGGATACCTGCTTGGGTAAATCAAAGCATAAATAACTCATGTGTTAAATTATTAAATATTACTAATTAACGATGTATAGGACAAAGGAAACTTTGCAAGTCCACAAATAACACTATATTATGACCGGTTTCGTTCACTTAGTGACATCATCAGCGGACCTGATGATGTCACCAAGTGAACGAAACAGGTCGTAATAAAGTGTTATTTGTGGAATTGTAAAGTTTCCTTTATCCTATACATCATGAAGGAGTTCCAAATAGTAGAGCCAGGTATGATTTCCTATTACTAATTAACATTAAATTTCTTTTTTAGCATGAAGAAGCAAACTCCAGCATCAATCGATTCACAATAAATTTGGAAACTGAATCTTCAAAGATATATCAGCATAATGAGCACTCAAAAACTTACTTTGGCCCAGCTGAAACCTTTCTTCACAGCAGACCTAGAATTACCACAGAATCAGAGATGACTTTTTCACCAATGGGTACAATAATGTCAGGTCCTGGTTTGAGAAACTGACAAATATGTATAGCAAATGAAAAAATAACAAATATAGACAAAAAATTTAAAAATATTTCAAGGAGAAGTATTAATTACCTGATGTGAGGACTATTCTCAAAAAAAATATAGTACTGCCAAGAATCCTTTTCTTAAGAATTTTATTTTCTAAGTAACAAGTATTTTAATAGCAAGAAAATAGTATAAATTTTGGAATAAATATCACTGCAATCTCTTCTCCTTGATCAGGAATCACAGTCTATATTATTGTATGAAATATGTGAAGCATATAACAGTGCTATACCAATGTATTACTGTACACCATATAAAAGCAGTGATTAAATATGTTTTTCAATAATATAAGAATGGATTGCTGGTGTTAAACATTTGTGTGAAGGTATTTAGGGAGAGAAAAAAAGACTATTACTAGTGACTATGACTAGTGTGTGGATCACTATTTTCCCATGACTGATATAATATTTACATTAGCAACAATTGAAAGCTTATTGGCTCTTTGCTGGATAAATTTACTCTGATAATAAGGAAAATCATTGATGCAATACCTGAAATCATAAATTTCTGCCGCAATATGACATAAGCAATGCCTATGTTGAAATAGTACAGTTTAATGTTACCAGTAAAGTTTGACATTAATAACATATCTCTGGATGTTTACATTGTTTTATTGAGTAACAAATCCAGGTAGAGAGCATGCCAATGTAGACATACTAAAACATTTAAATACAGAGTAAACTAAAAATTAATAATACAACAAAAATGCTTGAGTGCTTGTAAATTAACAAGTAATTAATGACACCAAAGATGCATAGGATTTGACTAAAATCTCTTGATTAATGCAGAAATTTTCAAAAAACCACATGAATGTTGTACTGACAAAAAAACATAACTTAAAAAAAGTTTGAATATGAGTAATCCAATGTCCAAAATACAGTATCAATTTCATATTACATACCCTTCTTTAATACTAGAGAAAATTGTAAGTGTTGACAACAAGGGGTTTTTTCAAATGCCAATGTAGAGTTTAATCAACTTCAAGATTTAATGTGCACCCTTAGATGAAGAGAGTATTAAAATGGTCTCTTTAATACCTAAATGTAAAGAAAAAATCTTATCAAACACCCCTTCAAATTCCTTCTTTGAAGGCTAAAAAATAATTTCAACGTACTTATTAGATGACCAAAATAATATTACCTACTTTGTGGGAAAAAAACAAACCAACCTTTGGGACCAACCTATGGTTGGCTAAGGAAAAAATAACAGATACACATGCCTGTGTCAGCTTCAGTTTGGCAAATGTGAGAATGTGTGTATTTGATATTTTAGTAAATATTCACTCAAGAATGTCAACAGCTGCTGGTCTAAAACTATATTCATGAAACTCATTCCAAGCTAGGAAATTAAAACCATTTTTTAAACTATAGCTGATGTTAACCACGGATGAGAAGAATTGGGAGCCTGATCCAGTAAAAACAGCTATCTAAAAGTCAATCAGAAATTTTTTAGCAGTGGCATTTAGCAAAACCATGCATACATCCACATGAGCTCCTGTCTAAGAGATCAGGGATTTGTAGTCACTTGCTGCCCTTATATCTGAATCCACATTGCCTGAGAGTCCTGTTAACAACCTTCTTTACTATATGAGTATTAGCTGTATACTACTGTTTCAATAAAAATAGTACATTTTAAGTTTAAGACAGTACTTTTCCTGCCATCCATCTAAGAAAAACTTTAGAAAAATAGTATTTTTATAGAAAACCAAATCAGAACTTTCTATGCCAAAATTAATGTGTTTTAAGATATTTTAATAAACGTCTTTAGAAATTGTAAAATATGTATTTAGAGTCAACTACCTCTATCTCATGACAGCCATTAGATTGTGTTACAGACTAAAAATCTAAGAATATAACATTTATGGCTTGCCATCACTAGCAAGCTTTGCCAATACTGTAAAATTGTTAACCATACTGATCTGCAACCAAGTTTATTCATTAAGTACAGGATAAGATTTTAAGAGACTTTTTGAAAACTATGCTCATACTTTTATGCAGATGAAACTATTAAGTTGAAACAATTTTCTAAAGAAATATGAAAATATATAGTATAAGTTACAACACTAGATTCATTTAATTATTTATGAACAAAATAATCTTCCTCCAAAATAAACTGTAGGTAAGTTTTGCCTTGCAATAAACAAATTAAAATGTGACTAACTTCAAATTTTAAAAAATTCAAAAGTAAAAGTCACACAATAACAATAATATTTTACAATAGATGTCACCCTCCAGAAGGTAACTACAATGTTTACAAATACATGACTAAAAATTTTTAACAGCCAAGAAAATATTTTACTAGTACATATATCAATTAAAGCTTTTCTTTGATTTTATTTAATATCTAGACCAATTGGTTAGGAAAAAAATTACATTCTCACATAGATAAGTTAAAAAAACACAACACATCATATATACAACAATCACACAATTGATTATTATGCACATGGGCATTTTACTATATCCAGTGGTTTTCAATAGTAAAATATATATAAATATGCATTCCACTGAGAAATAATTCATTTCCATAAGTATCACAAAATGTGGTACCTTCAAGAAGATATTTGAAATATTCCCAAGGAAAGTTGTTGAAGTAAATTATTTCCCAGTGGAATAAGTTTCTTATCTTGTTTTCAAAAACTATGAACTTCCACTATAGCCTTGTTGGTCTCTAGTACACTCAGTGGATTCCTTGGCATCTATTTATATCTCAAAATGCAGCATTAGACTTTTTCATGTATAAAATACTGTACATATCATTGGATATTTTTAAGTGCTTCTGAAAATACTTCAGGAATAATAATATCAGCTCATAAGATACCATTGTTCTTTGAAAGACAATTTCATACAATTCGTTCCCACAGTTTCAACTACTTAGCCTCTTTAAGATGTAAACACTCACTTGAACACATATCTAACAACAAAATTCATTCAAAGTAACATTCTGTATGTCCTCTATGCATTACCTCCACTTTCAAGGTTATTGCATGGACAAGGAAAGATGCAAAGAGATGCCAAATTCCCTCTCTGTGAATTTTCATTCTTTTCCCAGTCTCTTTAGAATATTCCTCTGAATGTAGAGCTTATATAAACGAAAATTTGTCAGAGTTTGACATGAAATTTCCTCTAAAATAAAGGTAAACCTTTAATGCAATATATTTTTCATTAGAGAACTGAAGATAGAAAGAGTTGTCTATGTTGAACATTAAAGGTGCTAAGCATTGGTAATGAGAAACTGAAAATTTTCTTATCACCAATGTATTATAAGCATAAAAAAAGTTGTCATGAAGTGCACAATAAATCTCCTGAGAACTTATTACCTATCTGTTTACTTAATACTTAAAGGCAATGTAAAATAAATCCTGAAGTGTAGTGTGATCAAAAAGAATAATTTAAATTAGGTTATCACATGACACACATTTACAAGAACTTATATTCTAGTACTCCTTGCCGTACACCCTTGTGACTGCTGGTGGGGCATTGAATAGGGAATAGATGGCATTATAGGATATATGAGGTTAGTCTTGAGGAAACATACATTTTCATCAAATAAACCCCATGAGAAAAACATGCTAAGAGTAACCATTCCAAAAATAATAAAATGGCAAAAAATTAAAGAGGCTTAAGAAAATTCTTGATAAAACCTTCTCTGGCATTTAAAGTTAGATCAACAACTTCCAGCCATCACTCATTCCCATGAGGTATACTCTTCCTAGTACAGAATAAAAATATTTACTAAACTGCTGGTTCCAGAAAGCTTTTACAAAAACAATATAATTTCATTGTCAGGTCTTCTACACAAAATGATTGATTTCCATATTTGTTTATGCGATTCACTTCACCAATAACACATCCTCCATTCTCACTCCAAGCATTTCTTGTAAGGATGGCCTCCAACTGTGCTCCACCTGGAGATGTTTCAATAGAAATTCGGGTCTCTATTTCCAAGCCTGAGGGAGAAATGATTGGTGCACTCGGTAAAAGTAACTGAGCACTGAGTACCTTTACAAGTTTCAATTCAGCACATTTTAAACTAAACCCAGAAACTTTTATCAAATTGTTAACATGAGATAATAATGCCTCTGCAGCTTCTACAACACGGAAGTTTTGTGGGTTCATCTCTTTCTCATTCCCACAGACACAATATGTGCGTGGTATTCCTATTTCACGACAGGTTCGATTTTTTGGCAAGAGCCTAAAGGGAGATAAACCAATAGTGCCCCAACGAGGCACTTTAGAAACCTGATCAAAGTTATCCATGGCAATATCCATTAGAAGTTCATATATGTCAAACCAACTCATTAATGCATCTCTATTTATATTGAGACCCTGCTGGAGATGAGGATGAGATTGATGAAGAGACTCGGGAAGTGATATGGAGAAAAAAGGCATCCTTTCCTCAACTCTTCCTATCACAGTGGAACGAATATCATCAAAGCGATTTCCATGATCCCCCATGACAATTGTAATAGTATTGCTAAGCCCACCATCTATCCACATCCGTCTTAGCATGGAAACCATATCATTGTCTATCACCTTAACAGAATTAATGTGATCATGACTTAAAGCTGTAAGGAAAGCAAAGGCAAAGTATTTCACCGAGGCCATCTTTTTTATGAATTCCTCAGCATAATTAAACAAATACAGATGCTTTGGGATATTACCATAACACCTATAATCTGAAGATTTGTAATTTTTCATTTTGTCAATGGCTAACCAGAATGGACGCATATAATAATCAGTTGGAGGATTAAAAAATCCTTTGGCAAGATAATTGAAAATAGAATATTCAGGGAGATCTTCAGCAAACATTGTGGCATACCCAGCACTGCTAAAATTTTTCCAAACAAAAGGTACCTGATCAAAGTTTTGGTGGCGTGAATCAGAGCCACCCCAAATTGGTATCCACAATTTTTCACCTGGCAAAATATCATCTGTATACAAATGTTTGTATGCTGCCATTCCAGAAAGCATTGGCATCATGTTTGGATAAGTATTATCTCCAGTTTTAGTCAGTCCTTTGAATACAGTTGCCTTTAAAGTCTTAGTAAGAAAATTATATGTTTTAGGTAACTGATTAATGAAATTTAAGCGTGACATTGAATCCAAAACCAATATGAAGACACTAGGCTGGCTCTGCTTACTTTTTAACTTAGCTCTAGTTGCAATATGCTTAATACCCTTGGATTTTAGGGATGGTACAAAGGCATGGGCAGTCTCATACACAAGGCGGCCATAAGGAAATTGATAACATTTGACAACAAAAAAGTCTGACAAAACAATTTCTGGTGAATTAAAGATGATTGGAGCACGAAGACGAATGCGATCATCAGAATGGTTATGTCGTTCTATCTCTTGATAAACACACTGGAGATCCGCATTTGGGATACCACTGGCTTTAATTCCAGTGATATTTCGGCGAATAAAGCCATCACCATCAATATATGTCAAATAAGGCTGTGTTTGTCCACAATGGATTTTTGGCCATGGTCGTATGTATTGCAAAATGCTAGGATCAAATGGGTCATAGTCAGGTAGTATACATCCATGGCTTTTCTGGGGTACAACTGAGGCATTTTTACCATCTTGGAGTAAGTACTCTTCAACATGAATACGATAAAATTCAGCTTCCACAGATGAAATGTATGAACCATGAATAAAAAAGCAAATCAAAACAAAGAATACGACCAGAGACAGAAAGAAGAACTTCTTAAGTGAAACTCCACGAATGCTGAACTTCATAAGTTTCATCACTGGCTTAGTTGTTCCAAAATGGTCCGAAATGGGTGATCTAAGTAACAGATTAAAAAAGTATATTAGCTAGGGGGAAATGTGGTTAGTGAGCATAACTTAAGTGTAAGTAATGACATTTCTCTATAACAAAAAATGGATCTAATATGTTAAATTTAATTCTAAAAATTAAAAGTAACCACTTACAATGAAGCTAAATCAAAGAGTAGTTTCATTGTTGGCCATAAAATTTACATCTCATATTAGTATCTAAATTAAGGATAATAAAATCAATTATACTGAACATCAGAGGGCAATTGATTCACAAGAGTAACACGGCAGTGAAAGGACTAACAAATAGGCTTGAAAAACATTTAAAATTTATGTTGATAGCTTAGCCATGACAAAAATGGTTCCTTTAAAATGGACACAATTATTTCATAACAAAATTACTGACATATCATTATATAATGAAACAACTGCACTAATAGGAATAAACTTTTAGGAAAAAATATTGCAAATATCCAAATTTAAAATTTGTTGAGTTTTATTGTAGTTAATCCTTATCTGATGCTAATGGTATCATTTATAAGCAACATAAAAAACTAAAATAAATAATACTCTCAATCAATTTTTCTATAAATTAGCTCATAGATCAATATATAACCCATAATACTAATACTATTTAGGCAGAGGAGTAGGACAGGAGTGTTCCCTATCACCAGTCCTTTTTAACTTGTAGTCGGAGGAGATGGTAAAAGAGGCATGGGAAATGGTGGAGTCAGGCATGAAAGTTGTTGGGGAACTCATGAAATCAGTTAGATTCACTGATTACTTAGCCCTAAATAGTAATTCAGCCAAAGGACTGCTGGCCCTGTTGAGTGCTTTACCAGACCAATGTGAAAGGTTTCGGATAAAAATTAACAGTAAGAAAACAAAATTAATGAGATTCTTGAGAAATAAGAAGGCTAGGTTAAAAATCATGCTAGAAGGGTATATTCCACATGTTAAACTCTACAAATTAAAACAAAAAGTTTGAAGTTATCTCCACAGATATGGAAGATACGAGCGAAAATGTACATTTTTTGCTTGGGAACTGAGAGAGTAAATTGACAAAAATCGATCATTTCTCAAAAACGGAACAACATACGAAACTTTTGGTGACATACAGAACTTTCGGTGACAAAGGAAATTCCACGTGTTGAGCTCTACAAAAAACAAAAAATTTGAAGTCATCTCCACAGGGATGGAAGATACGAGCATTTTTTCTAGAAAAATTGAGAGAGAGTAAAACTACGAAAATCTATCATTTTTTGCTTACATATTTGGGCAGCATCATAGAAGAAAATGGACTTAGTGGCAAGGATATTAGATTAAGAATTGTGTTAGAAAAAGAGGCCTTTGCGAAAAGGAAGGAGTTGGAGAAGGTGAGATGGACAGAGAGGAAAACGAATTAAAAGTGACAAAAATGGTAGGGGAGGAGAGTAGATTTCTGCATGAAATCCAAAGAAGGTAGGAAAGATGGATGGAAGGGGTGCCCAGAGTTAATGGCTTGCTGAAGGTTGTGATAGAGGTTAGAATGTTGGGTAAGCGAGGTATGGGTAGGAAGAGGACTAGCTTCACAAAAAAATATTACAGAGCATGATCACCAATGGATGAACATTTTGAATGAAGTATTCTACCAATCAAAGGTAGGTTTTTGATGGACCAAAAAGTTATAAATAAGATTTATAATTTTTATGGTCAATATTGTTTGAGAAAATAAAACAAAAAGTTGAAAAAGTGTCTCAGGAAATAGTGACATTTTTTTATACTTTCATTTGCTTTTTTTAATATTGACATTTTATAATACTTACAATTGAATGGATTTATTTCCTATTATTGCTAATAAGACCCTAAGGGATCAAAATTTGGGGGTTGGCCGTGGTTGATCATTAAACATAATTTAGTTTTTCAAAAGCACTATAGGACCTATTTATGTATTACCTACTCCAAAGTCATTAATC
The DNA here is from genome assembly GCA_011762765.2 of Rhinocypha anisoptera. Classification (NCBI taxonomy): domain Eukaryota; kingdom Metazoa; phylum Arthropoda; class Insecta; order Odonata; family Chlorocyphidae; genus Rhinocypha; species Rhinocypha anisoptera. The sequence continues at coordinate 5,150,966 of WURS02000019.1, forward strand.
ATTACATCATCCAACAAAATATTTTAAACACCATAAACTAGATTTATATTTTTGAGAAAGGTTTAATTATAAATGATTTATTTTAACTGATTGAAATGTAAATGAAATAATTTTATATGTAATTCCATAATAAGGTGTAATAAGAATGTAATTAAATATATATGTTGATTTTAAGCTAATTTTGTTTAAGCTAAGCCCTTGTTTTTCCCTAATACCCTCTAAACATATTTTTATGAATTTATATGTTTATAAGTATAGACATCTGAATAGTTTTTGTAAATTATTATATCTATCGTAAATTTGACACATGGAGTTACATGGAAGAGAGACTCAATCTTTCCCTGAAATAAAGACTATCTTTGAACCACCTCTCATCATCATATCAGAAAATGCGATGTAAACCCTCAAAATCAAGTCCCTCAAAATTATTTACTTCAGATGTCAACTAATAACTATCAATCCTCTTTTATCAGGCAGAAAACTTTTTCCATTTTTCTCAGGTAATATTATTTTCCCTATCCTTCCCCACACTCACCTATAAAAAACTTTCCAAATTTTGCTCAATTGTTTGTTCTCAAGAGCCAATTTTTGAAGTTACACTGTGTCATGTTCCATCTTAGGATAAATATTTCTTAAGATACACCATATACTCTTAATAAGAGCAATATTTTCATCCAGAAATCGAAATATACCTAAAAATATAACATTTGCAGGCATCAGTTATTGTCAACTTATGCAAAAATATTCATGCATTATAATGATGAAGCATATATACTCGTATTTTACTATAATCCAAGCTGTATACTTAGTAGTATGAATAATTCAAATGCACTAAAAACAACAAACACTCAAGGTCATTAGCAGTAGTAACTTTTCTGAGTGCTAGCTTAATGACATGCCCAAGCCTCAACAGAATCAACACCAAAAAGGAATTTATCTCCATAAGAGCGTTGTTATCTACAGTAGAAACAAAAACTTTTTCAAATGTGAATACATACACTTAAGTGAATCATTCCCACTATCAGAATCCTGTTTCATTTCTAATCCAAAGTTATTATGAATCTCATTATTTATTGAAGTGAAAAGTTATATTCAGATCAAGTTAGCATTCAAAACCCATTTTTTTATCAAATTAATTATGGAATGCTAAGCAGTTTGAGGAGAAAGAAACTTTTTTCAGTTTCGTTCTACAGAGCCACTGGAAATTATGAAAACACTGTGATGACCTCCAAAGGAAGTAATAAATGAATTATCATTTCAGAGTATAATGTTTAGTACATTATTTTAATTTTTAGTACATCCCTAAAATCTGCATAATTTTTCTCTATTTCCTTCATTTCACTCTGAAACCTCATTTTTTCCATCTCTAACTCATCCATCCAAATTCTAACCTTTAACATGGACTAAACATTCATTATTTAATAATTATCCTGTATATCCTTTTTCTTACTTTAATTTTCTCAACAACTTCCTCGTTTGCCTTGCCACATCTAACATTTTTTTCTGTCAATGTTACTTTCTTCATTGCACTGCCTATTAGAAACCACCTGAGAGACTCCTATTTCTAATCTTCTTATCTCTATGACTATGAATCTTATGTGGTGATGATTTGAAAAGTCAGTTCATAGTCATACAGCCAACACCACTGATATGTATCATGACAATTTTCAGTTAATAGCATCTCTGGGAAAACATTTATTTTGCCCAAATCAGTCATTTCTCTGTGTTTCATGTACTAAATACCTTGTTCAATGAAACTTATTTCTTCCTACCATGTTATCCTTAACCCACATTTACCTACTTATCCCTTATCCATCTCAAGTTTTATTTAATATATGGCTTCAGTCTTCCAGTCCTCACACTGTCCCTGTGCTTGAGGTTCCTATTTTTAGTACAGTTCTTCAACTTAGCTGTTCCAATTTTTTTGATTTCATATTTAATGAGATGAAAGGCTGCTGTATCTTATTTTCCATATTTATCTTTTATTTTATCATGGTTTGAAAATGTTATCCTTTCATACTTCAATTTGGGAAATACTTGATTAAGCATTTTAAATGACTCAGTAAGAGATGTAGTTTAAAACAAAACTAGATAAAAAGTTTGCTCTTCAAGATCCTTTCACAGTTATGGACTAACAATAGTAATGTGATAGAATAAATGGTATATAAACCCAAAAGTTGGCACTGGCCAGCACTTTTTGTGGAGCACATTCTGTAAGTATGCACTATTATATAAAGAAAAGGCAGAAGCTTAATGTAACAATATAGATATCACTATGTTATATGTGCTACATTTAAATACTTGGCTGCTGATAGTTCAACCTATAATGTGAAACGAGGAAAACATAAGTTGCAATAGAAAAGTGGGGCTACTTTGCACTATTTTTTTCTGAATTTATATTTGAAACTTCCTTCAGTATTGAGATAAGCATAGATTTTTGTATACACTATTTTAATAGTCTACTAAAAATCACATACATACCCTATTTGTATAAAATGTATAACTTTTATTTTACTTTTATAAAGTGGTCCAATGCATTCTCAAAGGGGGAGGATACTTTGCAACACTCTGAAGATGAACATGGAAATGAATGGTGAAATGAATATTGTATAAATTAACCCTTCCGTGCCAAACAACCAATATTATTAGGTGTTCAGAATCATCCCCCCAGTATGGACCTTTTATTGGACACTTTTACTTTATTTTGTTGCACACTCGTATGCAGGGACTGTATAACATTTAGGGCTCTGGCATGAAAGGGTTAATATGCTCTGTGCTGCTACTTTGTTAGGCAAATTTTACATTACTTTTATTAATATTTTTATGATATATCATTATATATTATGCAATTTTAATATTTAAACATGAGGATTTATTTCTTTTAAAAATTTTTTATTAACAATAAGCATTTTAACCACTTCCCATCTGAATTTAAATATGTACCTTTTATCTTAAACAGCTTTTAACCTTAAGAATCACTTGAGAATCATATCGGAAAATTCATGCAACTCCACTGAATTGTCTCTGTCTTATCTCACTGACACTTCTCATGCTCCCATTTCCTAATAAAATTCTAAAAAAGGCATCTTCCTGTACAAAGTGGCATACTTGTTCTGGTAAGCTGTAGTGATAAAAGTTTAAAATGTATGATTGGGGATACTTGGCATCATTTCTAAGCTGGGGAAAAGTAGGAGGGTGGTCTGAAAAGTTTCTGACCCAACAATGATACATGATATTTTTTCTGAAAATTTTTTTTATTTTTCAACATAGTCTCCTTGTAGCTCTATGCACTTCTCCCAGCGATGCTCCCATCTCTGTAACCCGTCCAAAAGTACTCAGCGTTTTTCTCTGCAAAATAACTGTTCAGGAATGTGATTGCCTCTTCATTTGACGAAAATCTGTCCTCCATGTGCAATTTTTAAATGAGGAAACAAAAAGAAGTTGCTTGGGGCTAGATCTGGTGAGCAAGGCAGATGGTCAAACAGTTCAAATCGTAATTCATGGATTTTCACAGTTGCAACCGCTGAGGTGTGAGACGTTTTCTTGGTGAAACAGGATTTTCTTTTTCTGCAAATGTGGCCATTCTTCCTCAAGTTCTACCTTCAGCTTGTCAAGTAATGATGTGTCGTATGCTCCTGTAATGGTTTTTCCTTTTTTAAGATAATCGATTAAATAACTCCATGACTATCCCAAAAAACAGTAGCCATCCTTTTCCCAGCCGAAAAAACAGTTTTTGCTTTTATTGGAGTCGGATCCCCCTGTGCAACCCACTGTTTGGACTGTATTTTTGTTTTGGCATATAATGGTGTATCCAAGTTTCATCTACAGTAATTAATCAGTGTCAAAACTCGGATTTATTGCACCTAAACTGCACCAACAGAGCGTTGGAAATGTTCATTCGAACACATTTTTGGTCTAACGTGAGCAAACGTGGCACCCAACGGGCTAACAGCTTTCTCATGCCTATATGTTGATTTAATATGTGACAAACATGTTCTTTTGACATGTTCATAATCTCTGCTATCTCTCTCACTTTAATTTAGCGGTCGTCTAGCACCATTTGGTGAACTTTGACGATGTTTTCGTCGGTAGTGCAGTTTTTGGACATCCCAAAAGTTCATCGTCTCCCAAGCTCTTACGGCCATGTTTAAATTCAGCTGCCCAAAATTTCACTGTGGTAAATGATGGTGCAGAGTCCCCATACGTAGAATCCAACTCATCTTTGATTTGCGTAGGCATATTGCCTTTCAAAAACAAATATTTAATAACATCTCGATACTCGATTTTGTCCATTTTCACAAAAATACTCACGTCAACTCACTCAAACGACTGTTACATAACAAGTGCATGTCCAAAATGGCTGAAACTTTAGTGAGTAACTGTCGACAGATAAACAACAAAATTCACTAGCTTTTATTTACGAGTTTTGCCATCTTCACATTGAGGTCAGTAAAAATTTTCTGATCACCCTCGTATGTAGAAGGGAAAACCCCATACGGAAGGTCAAGGGAGGAATACATAGGGCAAATTATAAGAGACATAAAAAGAAAAACTACTAAGTGGTAAGAGAATTAGCACTAGATAGGAAAGGCTGGAGAACTGTAGTTAACCAATCTTCTGATTGAAGTACATACTAATGATGATAAATTATATAAAACTTAAGAAAGACCTTACATGATCATATTACAATCAAATAGTGAAGAATTGGGTGTGATACGATGGAAGTGAAACATGATATAGACAAATAAAAACATTTTTCAACTGTTTTAAACATATAATTATGACCATTGTTTTCATTGAACATAATGTCATAAGTTACCATGTGAGGCCAAGTGTCATCTTATATAGTTATTGAGAGGGGGAACGTGGACAATGTTCCTAAGGAGTAAAATCCATAATTCTTATTCTTCAGCAGATCCAAAATAATTACTTCTTTTTAAATATTAATCCACACTTTACTTAAGATTCAATCAGAATATATTTATTATAAAATATAGTGTAAATAGGTACTTTGATGATGGCATTCATCAGGCATGGTGCGTGCTGGCAATGAATAAGCATTATTGACATTGGGTAATGTGGCCATCCCAGCTATGATTTTCTACCAGGTTTAATTGAGTAGTCCTACGTAATCCATCTTTAATAATCTGTACCAACCTCCTACCACAACCAATTGTACTCTACAGAACAATATTCTGTCCCAACTGGTAATTACCGTATACAGTTTGGTATTACTGGCCACTACCGTGCCGTACACAGTATTCTTACTTTAAATTCATTTCTGTTTTAGACATTCAAAGAGCAACTTCCACTTTACTGAATTAGGAGAATAACCACAATCAGCGACCTCTAATTTTTCAATATAATAAACAAGCGTAAGGTACTTTTTTAAAGGTTGAAATAACACTGCCATGTTATATGTAAATATTTACATATAACATGACCGCTTTCATTAAAAAAGTAACATCATCAGGTGATAACAAATACAAAAGTAAACCTTATATACTCTGGCTAGGTTGGGGTGGGGGAAAATGGAGGGGAGAGGGATGGTATCTAGGTAAAGTAAGCAACTGCTTGGGGCCATTACAATTGTGTCATTTGCTGCTATTGTTGTGAAGGATCTTAGGTTTTCCTGGTGAATAGACTAGAGGAAGAGTCCTTGGGTTTCCGACCAGGTTCAGGGGTTAGTTCAGGTTCAAGGCAAACCATAGTATAATTTAAAGTCAAAACAGACGCTACTGCTATTGTCATTTTGTTCAGTCACTCAACGCACTGATTAACTTTAAATCCCTTGCATATAATGTGTACTACCAAGTCACATTTTACAGTTACTTGTGTACTACCAAGTCAATTTACATATTTAGGCAGTAAATTTATAAAGAATGGGAGGAGCGCAAAGGGCATTAGAAGTCGAATCCTACAGGCTAAGAAGGCGTTTTATACTAGGGAAAAGTTTGCTCACCTCAGGACGCATGAGTGTGGGGATGAGCACAAAATTCTTAAAAACGTACGTGTGGAGTGCAGCTAAGTACAGGTGTGAGGCATGGAATGACATAGCTGCTGACAGGGAAAAAATCGAAGCTTTCGAAATTTGGTGTTAAAGACAGATTCTCAAGGTGAGATGGGTTGATAAGAGTGACGAACGAAGAGATACTCAGAAGAGTAGGAGAAAAGAGAGAAATATGGAAATATCTGGTGAGGAGGGGACAACTTGGATGGGACATTAAGTACTACCTCTTACAATTGTACTAAGAGACACAAAGTACTACCTCTTACAATAATAGGTTTAACAGACGGACGGGAAGGTAAAGGACGACCACAATGACAGTACATAGAACAAATAATGGAAGATACCAGATGCAACACATACAGAGAACTGAAGGAAAGAGTAAGAAATAGGGAGGAATAGAGAGATGTGAACAGCTGCGACAAACCACCCTTAGAGTTGACAACTTGAGAGAGACTACTAAGTCACGTATTATGCTTTCCACACCTTCTCTCTTACTCCTTGCGCACAGTGGGGATTAACCTCTCAGACCCATTGGAGAAGCTTGCGAAATTTATTGGTTGATTTTTTATTTATAGTGGTAGAAATAATACTTGTTAATGTTTCCAAGCCTTTTGGTGGCAGCACCAATAACGTATTGTATGTATAGCGAAGTTGGATCCAAATCAGATACAGCTACTTAAAAACATATTTATTTGAAAATTACACAATTACTGGTGCAGGAGGGGATAAAGGATTCCTAATATTTTTATGATAGAGATATATCAATGTTTTGGCGATTACTAAAGTCAAGTCATACTCTTCATATCACTGCAGCAATTCTAGGGTTCTTAGAACCACTACTTACATACTGATATCTCTTTTTTGGCTTCCTATTCAACTAAGTCAGGTTGGGAAACACGCTGAGCGAAGGTTGAAGTACAGGTTAAATCTTTCAGACAGATTTCAGGAGGATCATTTCAACGATGAGATCAGGAATATATTACAGGCACCGACATACTATGGTAGATTAGATCACGTACATAAAATCAGAGAGTTAGGATGCCGAACAGATAGATATAAAATGTCAT
>WURS02000019.1:5159740-5177970 GCA_011762765.2 Rhinocypha anisoptera
GAAAGAGAGAGAGGGCGGGGGGCTGGAGGAGGCCGCGGGTAAGGCGGGGCGGAAGGGGAACGAGGGGCGGGGGGGACGGGGGGGGGGGGGTGGGGGGGGGTGGAGGGCGGGGGGTCGAATTTTCGTAGACGGACCCATTCTTTCTTCCTCACCCCGGCGACTGGCGGGAACCGACGACCTCGGCACGATGACGAATATACATACGACTGACATTCCAAGAGGGAAGAGAAAGCGCAAGTGGGGGGGGGGGGGGATGGGGGGGAAGGGGGTGTGGGGGGGGGGGGGTTGTGGGGGGGGGGTGCTTCTGGGAGGTAGAAGAAATGAAAGGTAAAGGAGGGGTTGGAGTCTGGGTCAGTACAGAAAATGGTTAGGAAGGGTTGTGGGTGGGTTATTAAAAAAAGGGGCAAGTCGAAAGGTGTTAACAAGAAGTTTGAGAAGAGGATAAGGTTATTTCTTAAACAAGGGCAGGTCGAGGAGGGGGGAAGCAATTAAAAAAAGAGATGTTCATTCAGAAGTAAATCCGGGTCCATTTGCACAATTTTCAGCTGCTCATAAATGTCTAATCTGAGGCCTTTCTTCTCTATGCAGAGAATCTCCGCCTCAAATTTACACTGATGCCTCTATTAGGTGCTTGGCCAGGAGGGAGGAAGAGTCACTATTTTGCCAGCACCTCTTGTGCTCCTTGACCCTTGTGGTGAAGTTTCGTCCAGTCTGGCCGATATAGAGTTTTCTACAGGAAGCACATGAGTTTTTATACACTCCTAGCTGAAGAAATGGATCCACAGGGTCCTTGTTTTTACATAACCATGAAGCAAGAGAACCCAGGGTGTAAAAACAGATCCTGTAATGTTCTTTTGGGAATTTCTGGGCTCTTCCATATATACTCTATGATATGTAACTCTTTGTCTTGAACCTGGTGATAACTCAGTGAGTCGAAACACACATCAAAATCCATGTTAGGAATAAATATACTTTGTACTTTTCCACAGATTTTATTTTTCTTTACGACGCGAGGGTGTGGACTGAGAACGTTCTCAGTCCACACTCTCAGTGTACCTGATGATGCCGTAGTGACGGCAAAATGCGTCGTAAAGAAAAATAAAATCTGTGGAAAAGTACAAAGTATATTTATTCCTAACATGGATATATACAACTTCCACAAAGTGAAGCCTGATCCGTTTATTATAGAGAATTCATTATTATACATTTACAGTTAGCATTATTCACAATGTTTTTATGTAGTACCCAAACTTGAAGTATAAATAGCATCTTTAATACTGGAATGCTCTTATCTCCATAATGCCATTTCTATTTCAGAATCTTGATGGACTTGTGCAATTACCTATGGGATGTGGAGAGCAAAATATGATATTATTTGTTCCAAATATCCATGTTCTTAATTATTTGGAATCTACAAACCAAATTAACCCAGTACTTAAGTCAAAGGCTATAACCAATATGGAAAAAGGTATAAAAATATGATATCCTATCATTAGCTAGGAACTTAATTATGTGACACTAATTTTTCACCTATCTTTACAATGAAGGATACCAACGGGAACTCATTTATAGACATGAAGATGGGTCATATTCTGCATTTGGAAAATCTGATCAGGAAGGGTCAATGTGGTTAACAGCATTTGTTGTTAAATCATTTGCACAAGCAAGAAAATTCATTTTCATAGATAAGGAAGATTTGAAAATAAGTATGAGATGGATCACCAAGCGGCAAATGGAAAATGGATGTTTTCCATATGTTGGAAAAGTACTCCATAAGGATTTGAAGGTGAGTGTTGTGGGTTGAACCACCATAAAAAATTAATTATATTTTATTTTTTCATTTATATTTATGTTAATCAAATATATCACTGATGGGAGAATGTGGCGTTGAGAATTTCTACTATTATAATTTTTATATTTTAATTGAAAATTTTTCAAAATCCAAAAAAGTTTCCATTGTCTAGATAGCATCTTCAGTACCTTAGAGCCAGAAATATATTTTTTCTTCTTAACTCTATTAGAGCCAGTGGGCCAATCTGTCATCTATTATATTTTTATAAATAGTTTTCTTCCTAAACTGTATAAGAGAGAAAAGATATAATGAAATTGTGAAAATAGCTGCCATGTATTATATAGCTTGCAATTATTAAGAAAAATCAACTTGTGGTTGTGACATGGCGTTACATGTGATTCCTGAATGTTATTATTCACATTGGGGTGTTCCTGGCACCCCAATGACTATTTTAAAACTAAAATGAAAAATGTAGTACTCTTTTTGTTAAAACCATAGTTTTAACCTGCATGTAAACTTGTAGTAGGTGTATGGGGGAATCCAGGTTGCATGATAGAGGCCTAGTCATCTTTCACTCAAATTATTTTCTCAGACTTTTGAATCTGAATCACAGTGAACACAAAAGACATGGCCTAGGTGTTATAATATTGGCTCGTTGTTACCACATACTCACAAATTTTTCCGATATTTGTATAAAATACATGTTTCTGATTTTTTTCAATAATTAGGAAAGTCATTGAAAACTGTCCTTTTGCAGGAAAACCACTGCCAATATGAGGAGGAGTATGTTCTTCTCCCCCTTGCTATTTTCATTCTCCCATTCTCCTGTCAGGATGAAATGTTCAATATTTTTGTCATTTTACATAATTGATTTACAACGAAAGATCCAAAATGATATCAGTTTATTTTTCTTTACAATTATCACAAATTTTCATTATATGGTTCGTGCATGTCCACATATTGCATAAGCTGCAAAAAATTTTTGTTTTTGTCCTTTTTGCTCAAACAGACAACACATACACCACTTTTTCCTTCTCTCATTTTCATTTCATTTTCACATAGTGATGAATCAATGACTACTCTTTCCACTAGCTCCCACTAGTGTCAATTTACTTCGTAATAAATCCTCTGCAAGGGGAACATTTGTAAACCAATTATCGACTGTGATGTTTCTCCACATTCTACCAATCATTTTACCTCCTCTCTGGGAGTATTGTTTACTCTGTATGTAGTCCTTCAGGTTGACTCCCTGCATACACCTCTAAATTGTACATATAGAATACATTAGTGTCAACCTATGCAAATATTTTAATCTTGCTGGTTAATTTGGGAGGTATTGTTTAATTGAACATCTTCCCCTAAAACCCACCAACTGGTGCTCGTCTACCTTGGCATGGCTCTGATATGGCATGGTAATCTTGAGACTTTCTCACCAGTATTTTTTTAAATTGACAAATCAGAGCTAATTTATCTGTCATTTTTCTTTCTGCCCTACTATTTACATAATCAAATCTGAGATCCCACAAAAGGAATCTTTGATAATTCAATGATGCATAAAATATCTCAGCACCCAAGCCATCTCGATACCATAATTCCTTTATATTTGCTGCCCAGATCTATTTGTTCCCGCAAAAAGTAGAAGGCCAATTAAACATTTGATTTCTCCATCATAAGTTGGTCTGGCATCTCTCTCATGTGAATAATTAACTCCAATTTTCTGAATCTGTACTTCTGTGCATTGATTTTATCACTATCTAAAACAATTTATCCAATCAAAAAACACTCAATAGGGTTCTTGATATTTTCTTGCCTACCTTTGAAGACTGACTTTTCATAAATTATATCCCTTTTATGTGTTCTTACATTGGGGCTCAGTTCATTTTTGCTCCACTTCATTATGTTGTCTTTCCCCAATAAAAAATTATCATTTCCAATGGGGAGTTAATCTTCCAAAATATTGGCCTCCTCCTCAGTTTTGGTGTTGTGTTCAGAGGATTGAAAGTCATTTTTCCTTTTTTTTTCTCATAGGATGACTCATTCTAAACTCTTATTATTCTGTTTCTTTCTTTCTCCAAATTAGCCATTAACTATGGATAAATAATTACCTAATTTCATTTTTACAATAAATTCTATAAGCAATAGAATAGTAGATAAATATGAATAAGTAGATAACTTTACATGGGTGGATCACTAATTTATATTTATGTAAAACAAAAATAGATATTTAAAATTTATGTAAAAGTTATGTCATGTGAGGTAATGCCCCATAACAATCTTATATTTCTGAAATTTATTGTAGTAGTACATCTAACAAAAAGAAAATTTCAATATTACTTACCATTTGTGGGGTGACCTTTGTGAAATGAAATTTATGTGATACAATGGAGATGAGTAGAAAAATTACTAAGGAGAAAATGTATTCAACTTGAGTATAAAACCTGAAAATTGATTGCTTTGACCATAAAAGGATGAAAATAATATCTAGTTCAACAATATGTGTAGGTCAGTGGTTGATAAGACCAATTAAAACCTACCTCACATAAGAGACATGCGGAAGATTCTACATCCTGAAGACAGCTGAGGTGTTCAGGGCATGAGTAATGGCAGGAGTGAGAAAATACAAAATGAATTGAGAGAGGTTCTCCAGCTGAAATAAGTAATATGTGAGAAAGTATGTTACATTGTAACAAAAATTTCTGTTACAATGTTGCAACATAAAATAATGAAGTTAGGAGTAAGCATTTATTTAGCAGAAATAGTGTCACACAAACATTATAACATTTTAACTCTGCTACATATCTTGATTACAATATATTCCTGAGAATATTGATGGCGAAAGAAAGAAAACATATTCTAGCTACTGAAGAGGAGAGGTCAGTGAAGCAAAGACTAAAAAAATTATAAAATGAAACATAGGTTGGGGTGTTCAGGGCGCCTTGTGCAAGTAATGCTGGAATAAAAAGCCCAAATACTTATTGCTAACCAGATAACTAAGGAGTTAAACAAATGCCCATTTGTTGATCTCCCACAGATCAACAACGTTGTAAATCACATAGAAATTATGGCATAAATATCTTGTCATTGCATTATTATTTGAAATAATTATTCATCACCTGGAGTAATTTACAAACAATTTTGAATTTTAACACAGCCTTAATTTTTTAAATTTATTTATAGGGAGGTCTTTCAGGAGAGTCATCATCAGCTGCCTTTACAGCCTACATACTAACTGCACTTTTGGAAACTAATATAAGTATGTCAGACTCAATTTTATCTAATGCTCTCTATTGTCTGACCCCCAAAGAGCAAGAATCAGGACAGACAGCTGATATGTATACACTAGCCCTGACAACATATGCTCTTTCACTTGCGGGGCCAAATCAAACAGAAGCAGCACAAAGCTCGCTTAAACTTTTACTAGACATGGCCACTCATGAAAAGGAGTTGATGTGGTGGAGCAAGCCTGGTAATTACATTTTTATATATATATTATTTTAATTTAATATTATCCCTGCTATTGGTGCTAATAGAAGACTTATGAGTAGAGGTATTCATTTATTAGACTGGTAAAGGTAATTTATTACAGATCAAGCCCATTATAATATACAAATAATAGACAATCCTGAGTTAACAAATATGTACATATTTTTATAGGTAGTTTAAAATATTTTGAAATTTGAAAATGATAATATTCATGGTAACAAAAATTATGCATACATTTTGTCTCATAGAAAGTATGTCTAAGTTTTTAGATTTTTCATGAGACTATATCAATGCTATGGAATGATTTGTACATATTTGATTGTACATTAAATATGATCTATGGCATTGATATAACCATAAGTGGTCTTGGAATAGGGGATGCATCACATTTTACTTACCCGTTGGTTTGGAGAAAAGTCTTAAAACAAATAAAGTTTATTTAGAATGCCATGGTAATGGAAATCTCAGCCAATAGTTAATTATAAAGGATATATACCACAGAATATATTGTCTTCTAGATTACAAATTTAATATTTAGCTATGTTATAACTCAATCATAATACAATTTTTCTATCATCAATCAATAATATCTTACTGAAAAGTATTAAATCAATTATAGAAACTTGTTCTTTACATTCTCAAGATTATGACCATGAAAAGAATAATAAAGATTCCACATGGAAGTGATACATTCCATTTAAATATAATTTTTTTGTGTTAATTTGTTCAAAGATCTTGTTCTTTATAATCCCTAGGTTAATAGAGAGATAACTGGTAGAAACAAAGTTGTTAAGACATAGAATAAAAAATTATACCCCTTTCTTCCCACACAATAATATAATGCTCATTTAATAGACTAATATTTATTGCAATTCATAGTGAAAAAAATATTAAACAGCAATTAAAATGTCTCTACCATATTAAAAATTTCCTATTGTACCCCATTCACATCCCTGTAAGGAATCTGATTCTCAGTAGGGAACTTATGGGGAAACTGTTCCTTATAGGGATTTAAGAGTGAATCAACAATGATTTTAATGTATGAGTAGATTTTCACTTACTAGTCACTGTGAGAATTGTTCCTTCGTGGAAGCTTTCCCTCAAGGGAAATTCCTTAAAGGGAATTTACCTGGCAGGGTATGTTTTGCAACAGGGAATTTTCCCTGTGCCAATTCCCTGCAGGGAGATATGACAGGGTAATATCTCTGGAAAAATTATTAAAATAATGAACATAATATGAATAATGAATAATAATATAAAAAACATAACGTGAAAGAGAACAATAGATAATGAAACCAGACAATAATCAAAACATGTCAGGAAAGGAAACAGTCGTGTACAGATTAGTACCTATCATATCAATATTTTTTCTTCAAGTATATATTTTTATCAAAATTTGTTATATTAACCACTGAGGATGCCATTACTTGGTGGAATTCCATAATGACACATAATATATAGGTTTTCCTGTTTTATTTCCACAGAATAATATCAACACAACCAGTTTCATAAAATCATAATGACCAGATAACCAATTACCAGACAATGATATATTTGTTTGAAATCATTTAAGTTGATAATATTCTGTGGAAATAAAACAATGCAAAAACCTACATATTTGGTGTCAAAATGTCTTATGTTATAGAATGATTTTTAGTTACCTTTGTGTATTACTTGACATCAGGAGCCTTTGAAATTTACATTTTACATGCATAATTACAATTTTAAAATATGAAAAATTATTTGTCCTCTTTCTTCACTAATTCCAGGAGCCAATTCCAAAGGAATGGACATTGAAATAACAGCCTATGCAATTCTGTCTTTAGTGAAACTTGGTGGAGCAGACAATCTTATTCATGCTTTCCATGCTGTTAGATGGATTTCACAGCAAAGAAATGCCAATGGAGGATTTGTATCAACACAGGTATTTTATATAACTCTGTAATCACTATTCATGGATATCTTATAATTTTTCCTGCGATTAAATAAGGTTTTTAAGGATAAAATTTAATAGTTTCTACTTTTACTCATAATGATATTTATTTATTTAAAAGCATACCAAAAACATCAGAAGTAAATTGTGATCATAAAAAAAATTATTGAAATTAATTGAAATGTGATTCATTCACACTGCAATTCAAATCATCCCCTTTTTTGTTAAATGTTTTCAACATAAGAAAAATATATTTATAATGAACAAATATTGTATTCAATAAAATAAAACCAAATAAAAGATAATTTAAAGTAATAAACATATGGTACATAACGTATTAAATTCTACTTAACTTTATTTTCTTCTTCAGTAGTTTTCATTTTTGACATGCTTTTGTCACTTTCATCTTCAAGGCGTTTCAATGGAAACCTGTCAAAGGAGCTTTGTTTATTTTTCCTTTTTAGAATATTTGTGAAATAATTTAAGCATATGTCATTAAATCGTGCTGTCGCATGGCCAGTTGCAACCATTTCAGTGTTTCTTTTCAATGATATCCAAATCTTGACCACGTTGACCCACTCCACAAAAAACTTCCAGGTCAATCATGCCTTTGGGATTACCCTCTACATAACCTGTAGCTTCTATTTTAAAACCTTGTGCATCTTGAAGGCTCTAGGGTTTTCTGGGTAGTATAGTCTTACAATCACCACTCACATTTGCACAGTGTGAGAGTCAACCTATTCTTCATAGGATTGTGACCTGGAATCTCTTCTTTTCTTATGCCATCATATAAGTTTTGCTTGGCATTTTCTTCCATAAAAGCCCTGTCTTGTGACAGTTGAATATTTGTTTGGGGTTGTGTCCTTTGACTTTGAGCAAAGGTTTTTACAAATTCCTCAACCTTAGGATCAGAGGTTGCTGCCTCACCATACCTGGAAACTGAGTGAATGACAGTCCTGTTTCAGAAATTTTCGAACAAACCCTGACTGGCTTTGAATTGCTCCTCTGCTGAAGTACCTGGGCTCTGCTGGAATAAATCTCTGTAAATGACTCATGTCTTCTCACAAATACAGTCTCTGTCACAGTGTCTCCAGCAAACTGCTTCTATCTCAACCACAAAAACAACAGATTCTCCATCTTTTCATGGACAGAGTAGCCTTTATCAAGATCTTCTGCTCCAGAATAGTACATATGGTAGAAGTTGTGAAACTGTACTGCATTGCCAAGTATATTACTCTTACACTTTGCTCATGTTTGTCTATTTTCTCACACTTAAATTCCATGGATATCAACTTTTCTCATCACTATTCTTTACACTCATCTTCTTGGGACTCATAGTTGTATGAAAAAAAATTAGCTAAATAAATGTATGTAACAAAAACAACAACATTAAAACAACACAACAGAAATGCTTCTGTGAGGTAAACATGTGAATTGGACTTGCAAGACTTGCTTGGTGCAACTCGTAGTGGCTTGCCATGCTAACTGGCTGTGACATCACCGAGGCTGGCTCATATCACAAATTTTGACTCATAACTCAAGATCCTAGTGACAGCTCATACCTCAAGAAACTCATACGTTGGGGCACTTGTATCTCAAGGCTCCACTGTAGAGTTATCCCAAAAAATACCTATGCATTTCAGTTCCACTCTTTAGAAAATGGTGAATTACTTAAAATAATAAACCTCTAGATACAACATTACCCAGGTCATTTTTTCTCTTTTCAATGTTTGATACTTATTGTATATTTGGCCTACCTCATTAATTCTACTTGATGTAGCAGATCTATCTGAACTGAAATCAGTACCTCAAGTAACATTTTCTAACGGGCTGTGTAGCCATTTGTGAAGCCACTTCCTCTAGGGATGTTATCTCAACTTTGCATTTCCTCAGTAGGTAGATAACTTTCCAGTCATATTTTTGGACTTTTCCCAGAATTTTTCCTTCAGCTTCTGAAAGGTTCTAACTCCTTACTTATGTTGTAATTCCAAATCATTCTATGAATTGCAAGTATTGTTTAAATGTGTAAATAAATGCAAACACTGTGTGGTTTTATCACGTTCTGTTGCAGTTGAGGAGAGATGCCTTTCTGTATTTACACAACTAATTTCATTGATATCTGATCATTACACTATTAGATCTAACTCAATTTATAATAAGATTCATTCAAAAAGCATAAACTACCAAAAAGTGTACATTAAGAGATTTTGAATTTTCACAAAATAAATTTGGAATACCACAGTTTTAACTTATTTTAAGTGTGATCATAGTAGCATATTTACCAAATACTATTTTGCATAAATTTTGAATGAGACAAAGGACTTTTTATAAACAAAATAATTTTCATTAATTACAATTTTTAGTAAAAATGCTGGAAAAACTGATTTTATTTAAATCTATGATGGCCTTTGAGATGGGAATAATTAAAATCACCCCCTAGCATGAGGGGTTAGCTCATATGAGTGATATGGACAAAATTACTAGTAATTGAGTGAGAGCAAAACTAATACAAAATGCAAATAGCAGTCAACTAATTCATAGAATGTTATTTTAGTGATATATTTAATAATTCTGTTATAAATTATCTTTGTGTTAAAGAAATAAAACCATCTTTTATCTTGCATTGTATGTAGGATACTGTTGTGGCACTGGAAGCCCTTGCAAAGTATGCTACTATCTTCATGAATGACAACAATGGGAAAAAAACCAATCTTAATGTTTCTGTCAAAGCAGTAGATTTTACTCATACATTTGTGATTGATGATGCCAACAGGCTACTGTTACTCCATAGAGAAATACCAATTCTCCCCACAGGAGTAGATGTAACAGCATATGGTGAAGGTTGTGTTCTAGCACAGGTAATACTATTTCTTATATCCATTTAATTGAAAGAAGTTTTCAAGATTTTAATTCAAGGTTAAACTTCAATAAGCAGGATTATACTCAGTCTTTGATCCATTGATATTTGATCATAAGGCAACTTTTTTCTGTATAAACACTAAAGTGAGCTGTGGTTCTATAAGGAAATCTCCCAATCCCATGTTTATTAGACTAATAACCCTATGCCAACTTGATAATTTTAAAGAACTATGGAGCAATACTGATTGAGACTCCATGCTCCTGTACTCTAATGCTCAGGGGTTATTTTAAAGCATTCTTTGAACATCTCATTACATTATTTGAGCATGTATTTCCTAAGAAACTAATCCAACTGAAATGTAGGACTAGTCCTAAGTCAAGCTGGTTCAACTCAGATCTGAGCTAATGAGAAGGAACCTATTATATTTACATTAGCTCCATAAGTCAGTTGGGGCAGAATCTTAAAAGACAATATATTACATTGAGAAGGGATTATCATTCTGAATTAATATGAGCCAATACAATGCCAATGCTAACTACATAAAGAATGTTCCTAATGAATGTAAAGCAGCATGGCCAGTAACTAAAAGTGAAATATGTCTTATAAATAACTCTAGGGACATTCCAATTGACTGTCCTAAATTCAATGATTTCTTCATTAGTTCTGCAGAAAATATTGATGGGTATCAATAAACCAAAGGCAACTGTGAATAAGCTGCTTCACAAACTTATTCTGGCTAGGAGTGTTAAATTTCAACGAAAAGTAGTCAGCTATACTAAAAGCTGCCAAACTTTCAAAGTTCGGAATCAAAAGACATATTTGGTCTCTCAAATAATCTAATTAAATCAGTGATAACTCTTACATCATATCCTTTTTTTATATTCTTTCTCTATATTATATTTATTTCATTATTGCTTTTAATCAGGTTATTTTTTTGAATCCCTAAAGTACACTGTATATAAATTTAGAGATATAAGTACCCCCAGTAGTTATTATCTAATTCCAATATCTTCAAGGATTGCTTAAGTATTTGAAGCCCTTGCCTACAGCCAAATTCTGGACCATTTTGTAGCCTAGAAGCTCTTTATGCCAGCTCAATCTAGCTTTTATCCTGACATATCTACCTCTCAAACTGTGGGTTATGTTATTAGGGAAGTAATTAAGACTTTTGAAAAGAAGCAATGCTTATCACTCACCATCTGTGATTTATCTTCTACTTTTGATTGTATTGATCATATAATTCTTAAGCAAAAGCTACAGTTTTATCGTTTTCAAGATGCAGAATTAAATTTTATCACATCTATTGTTTGTCTGATCAAAAAGAAATGGTACAAGTTAAAGATAAAAATTTTTCTTAATATCAAGCCTGGTGTTCCTTAAAGATCTATGCTTGGGCCCCTACTTTTTCTGGTAATGATGATTAACTTATCCGCTAATATAAACACTGGCACTGTCCTCCTCACTGAGGACACAACATTTTTACAAAGCTGTACTAATTTTGACACAAGCCAATGATTTGTTTTCTGCAAACAATCTTTTAATGAATCCCCTTAAAACTCAAGTTTCTTCGTTTCACCCTAAAATCTGAGTTACATGAAACTGAATGAGTCAAATTACTAGGGTTCCATCTAGATTCCACACTAACATGGAGCAGTCATATTTTATATGTTAGACATAGAGTTTATATGTTAGAAATTGACCAGAGCTCTATTTATGTTCAGGAAACTAAAATATATATGTTTGTGAAGAGTATCTTAGTAATTCATAAAATGCCTTTTTTCAATCCCAGGAATTAGTCTCTGGGGCCATTCCTCAGATGCAAAATTGTTATTTTTAATTAAAAAGGTGGTCAGCATTCTGCCAAACTCGGGTCCTCTGGACAATCATAGATCACTCTTTGTTAATGATAGAATTATGGCAGTCTATAGTTCATATGTATTTCATTCTCTATTGTCTGTTAAGGATAACATAAATGGTTACTCTATAAGGGCTGATGTACACAATTATAATGCTAGAGCTAAATACAACATAGGTAATCCTCAATGCAGGCTAGCTAGTACCCAAAAATCTGAGTGTATGGTTCAACAACTACTACTGCTACCACATGCTGCCAAAAATATTGACCAGAACAAATTTCAAATAGTCATAGAGAAATGGTTAATCACTAGACCTTTATATTCGCTATATGAATACTTTTACCTGAATTTATCCTGCATCAATGTCTAAACTCTATGTTTAAACTTGTCTTTTCCCAAAGTATGTAACATGCAAGTATGTATTTTTAAATTTGTGTTCAAATGTATTTTTATTTTGTATTGAAGATATTCATCATACTATGCTATGCAATGAATTAATAAATATTATTGTTATTGTTACTGGATATTGTATAAGTCACTTTGCCTTGAATAACTAAGATATTAGTTTGATAATAATTACTATCAAAGATCAATAATGACATCTCATAGCTATTCATATTTAAAATTTTCTTTCCATTGCTAAAGTACAAATTGCTATAAAATTGAGAATGAATTTGACATTTATTCTATTTAGTAGATTCACTGGAATATTTTATATCAAATTATTTTGTCAATTTTTTGAGGCTGTTTCATGAAATGGATTAAAAAACATAATATTTAAAAAAATATTTGCAGGTTGCCTTAAAATATAATGTGAAAACACCAATGGGAAGTGATGCCTTTGATATTGAAGTAAACACTTCCCCATCATTAGAAGGTTGCTTTATTCAGAAGATGGAAGTATGTACTCGGTACAAACTGAAGGATCAAACTTCTAACATGGCTGTAATGGAAGTAGAGATGGTTTCTGGTTATATTCCAATGAAAGAAACATTGGATAAACTAAAGACTGATCCTTCACTAAGTAAGTAGAATGAGTATTAATTTATAATTAACAGTGGTGAATAAACTCAAATTGGGTTCATTAAACCAATGTGAAATGTACAATGTGCTTGGGTTGAGGTGTTTAAACAGTTTTCTACTTTATTCACTTTTTGTAGTTATGATTGACTATATGAATTCGACTGAAATGACTATGACAAAATGCAGAATTTTATTTAGCATATTTTACACATTTAAATACCCCTAGATAAAGTGGCTACACAGTTGTGCCGAATGGTCACACAGCCTGTGTGGCTGGCCACACGCTGTGTAGCCATTTGGCATGCTTATGTAGCCACTTCTTCTAGGATTAGTTTGAAATATTAAAATTCTGCATTGGTACTTGCTATTTACCATGAAAAAGAAACTATAAAATGTCTTATCAAAGAGTTTAGGTTTATTTTAATAAATATGGAATCATGGATAGTTTTTTTAATTTTGGTGTAATTGAAAAATTTTAATAATTTTATTTAAGTTTTTCAAATTCAAACATTACTTTTTCAGATTTGAAACGGTGGGAAGAGAATAACAACCAAGTAAATTTATATTTTGATGAACTTTCTTCAATGAGAACTTGTGTGCGTTTCTTGGTTCATCAAGAGGCAAAAGTAGAAAACCCAAAACCAGCAACAGTCAAAGTATATGATTACTACCAGCAAGAGTTATCTGTTTCTTCAGTAAGTAGAAATTAAATACATATTTCGCTTTTCCCAACTTTTAATGATTTCTACTTTTACTTGATGTAATTCTTCTGTTAACAATATTTTTCAGGAATACATATTCCCTTCAGAATGTGAACAAGAGAAACTACCTATTCCTTTTCCTTTACAAATTGACGTCATCAAAAGTAAGTCAGAGGATGAAGTGATAGATGAACCACCAGCTCAACTTTTTGCTGGCGAACAAACCACAAATACCACAATGGAAGGTATAACTGATGATAAAAAATATTTAAATGAAACTATAACAGAATAATATTACATCACAAAGCATGTCACTAGTTCTTACTGCACTTAAGAACTCTGATCATTAGTAATGTTGGTTATTCTTGTAATTATTGTCATAATACATTCCTGTAATACTTAAGTTGTATGTATTTGCATCAAGTGAAACAATCACAGAAAACATTTTAAGAATCAATAATGGTTATTTAATTACCAAGGAAAATTAATGTATTAGACTTGTATTCCATGGCTTTGTAATTACTCTAGATGAAATTCATTAGCAAGTGGTTATAAATACTGTGATTCAACATGACTTAAGAAGATTATGAACGCATACCTGATTTTATCTGTTAAAAATAGATAACTCTATGAAGTCTTTTTATATTTCAAAGTTTAGCTTTTGAAAAACAACAAGTTTTTAGTTTTGATTAATAGATTATCTATTGAAAACTCTTATCTATAGGTAACATAAATAGTAAATAACACTGCACGATGCACATGTAATTGCATTGCAAAGAATGACTAATTCTCAATGGCATGGCTGGCATGAAAAATCCATTGCAGTAAAATGATATAAACAAATATTAGTAGATATTACAATGTATGATAGCTATCCTAAGGTATAATCAAAGTTTGCATTAGTACATGTCTACTAAAAATTTTAATTATTCACAGTACATTATTATGTTATAATATATGGAATGTGAATGTGTAATGGCATGCAATAAAGTTTCTCTTAAAGCACAAATACATGGTTGAGACATTTTTTTAAGTTTACCACAAATTATCCCACTTCCATTTCTTAGGAAGCAAAGGGGTGTTAAAAGTTAACAGCAGTGATATACCTGTGGGTCTGAATCCATCATTCATAAATGTTGATCATGATTTGGAATTTCCTGATGGATTAGAAGGACCTTCCCCTATCTACACTGCTCCTCAAGCTGACAGTAGTAGGCACCATGAAGATAGAGGTACTAGGATTAATTAATTAGTGAGAGCATGTCTTTTTTAATAGAAATCGTTTTATATGCAGCCCTCAGAGTGACTGATATTTCTCATCTTTCAGTCTTTCTTCCAGGTTAGTCCCTAAAATGGTTTGTTTTCACACGAGATTTTAAAGTGTATTTAATGATGGCTTTTAGTATTGCTGTCCTATTCTATGAAAGAAATAGCATTATGCCAAGTGAAGAAGAAATAACTTTGTTTTTCACAAGTGAAACTTATTGCATGACCTAGGTTTCATAATGTCATGACATCGTCAGGTACAAAGTCAAGAAAAAACAGCCTTTGTATACAAAAGAAATATGGATAGGGTCAGCGAGGTGAGGGAGGTAGTCAGGAGTGATATCACTGACCCTCCCCTGATTTTGATACACACGGGATGTCTTTTCTGATGCTGTATCTGATGATTTTGTGGCATAAAATGAAAACTATGTCATGCAATTTATTACTAATTTGAATAACAAAGTTATTTCTTCTTCCTTTGGTACAATGGAAATATTTCACCAAAGTATCCCAAAACCATTTATTTAATTTAATAATTATCATATTTAGAAATGACACTCAGAATGGCTTTATGTTCTATCTCCTAAAGTAAAATTTGATATCCCTTTTAAGTTGAGTGATTGGCATGAATGGAGAAAAAATTATATTTTTAAACCTAAATGTATGAACACTGCAATAATTTTGATGAATAGAAAAAATAAGAATTTCAAGCAAGACTAAACAACTATGAAATGTTGCTGCAAAGGCTTCCTCAATGATTGTCAGATGGAATCTGGGTTTTTTGGTTTATCCCTCGTTATTTTGTCCAATAGGACTAACAAAATGGAGGCATCCCGAAAACCCAGATTCCAACTATGAGATGTCTTTCCCTTTGATGGATTTGTCCTTTGAAGTTACTAGAATTGAGAGTATTATAATTGTTGTAGAAATAATAATAGTGTATGCAGTGTGTGAACGATTTTTGATACCAAGACTTGAGGGAAAAAGGATGTGCCATTTCAAATGAGAACTTCATGTACCAGTTTAATTCAGGAACTACTGCAGTATGATATAGAGAGCTTGCCATCTTACAGAGAAAAAACACAAGAGCATATGTGTGCAATGTGAGAAATATGATGCTGCTATTGCAATGAATTACATTCACAACAATAAAAAAGCAAAAAATTGTCAACTTGAGCAACAAAAATTTTCCTCAACAAGAGAGAATTAAACTTTTTGATGGTGATATAAATGGAAGAATTTATTTTACTAGTTTTGTAAGACTCCTCACAGAACCTGAGAAACTTGTAGTATATCTACTGAACATACCTGAAGTATTGTTTCAGGCAAGTAAATGAGGTCCAGTTTACTATTGACAATGATTGCATGTCAAATGTATAATGACTCAATATTTAATCCAAATGGTCTGTATAAGGTACAGTATAAGAGGATAAAATCAATTTAACCAGAAGGAGATAGATGAAATTTTTAAACATAATCATAAAACCTCAAAGATCATCAAAAACAATAAGAGGACTATCAGAAATATTGAATACTTGTTGGCATTAAATTAATTGTTAATAACAATATTTCATTGGCTGCCACCCAAATTTTGGAAGCAAAAATTACACATAAGACTTGTTTGTACATGATGGGTTCCAAGACTGCTCTTCCCAAAATGTAGGTTATTCACTCCAATGTCATGTACTCCAATGTAATGTGTTTGTCATCCTTCTGGCAGTCCAAAACTAGACCCATATGACTTTTCCTGTTCCCCAATGTAAATAAATACTTTCAAGGAAAGTATTTATCATCTTAAGAAATAAGAGCTAGTCAAGTAGGGTTGTTGGTATTATTAGTGCATGGACATGGTGTATATTGCATGGTGGGTGGGATGTTTTTTTGGTTAATGAGTTTTTCAGGATAGCCACTTTTTTAGGGAAGAACAGATTGTCTAGGTAACTCCTTAGGAAAAATGAGTTAATTCAGATGCAATAGCCACTGGTGGAGAGAGGAATCAAGCATTTGGGGTACTGAGGATTGCAGCTGGTGAATCAGAGGTATTATTGTGGGTTAATGGGCTTTATGTGAATGGTCGTGTTGAATTTATTGCTTATATTTATGTTTATATTTGTCTGTGTATGAAAGTGATGTTCGACTTAGATGATGTCAAAGAAAGGAGATGGAGGAATTAATGGCAGAGATGAATGATGAAAGTCTTTTATGGCCGTGAGGCCAAAGAGGAAGATGTCATCACAAGTGTCATACACACCATGTCAACCCACTAATAGGACCAATGGCCCCTACTTCTGCACCTCCTTTTTCCCTGAGGCGCACAAAATCTGACACATTCTCAATGAATTTTACCTAATATTGCAAAGCAACAGTTCCACATCATACCTCTTTCCCAATTGTCCCTCTGTCACCTTCAAATATCATGGCAACATGCATGTTTTTTTTTCAAATCTTCCAAACTCCTAACACACCCCTTCATTTCCTCTCCACTTCACTCCTCACCTTGCAATCACTCACATTCCAAATGCTTCCCCCCTCTCTGACCCATGGCACCACTCTACCCGAAATAACCACACCCAAAGAACGTGCACAATTGAAAATGTCATTTACCACTTTTCCTCTAACCTTTGCCCTGCTTTCTACTTTGGTGAATGCACTACTACCATAGCCCTTCATATGGACAACCATAAACATTAATAAATCACTCCTTCTTTCCCACTTCCCCATCCCCAAACACACCACCTCCCCTCTTTTCTGATATCTTCTCTCTGTCCATCATTTAAAGCCTCCTTGCCTCTACCACCTATAATGACATTAAAAATCCAAGAACTAGACCACTAACAGAGTGAAAAAT
Organism: Rhinocypha anisoptera; assembly: GCA_011762765.2. Taxonomy (NCBI): domain Eukaryota; kingdom Metazoa; phylum Arthropoda; class Insecta; order Odonata; family Chlorocyphidae; genus Rhinocypha; species Rhinocypha anisoptera. The sequence goes on from WURS02000019.1 coordinate 5,177,503, forward strand.
CCTTGATTTTTCCAGGGTTGAATATTTCACACTAAACCTTTAATTCTCCATTCCTACTTCTGACATTCCTTCTTCCTTCCCCTCTCTCTTCTCCCACCACCCCTCTCTCTAAGATCATTATTGTCTCTCTAGCTGATGATGATGGGATGTCCAGTAAAACATTCAAACCAATTCTTTTGAGTGTTCTTTTTGATTGTGTCTTCGTCTTTCTTTTCTAATTACTCATATTTTTTTAAATGTGAACTGCATGCCATTTCTACGAAGATTTATATGAACCACCAAGCCCTACCATAACATAAGAGGTGCATTCAAGTTATAAGGCCTCCTATTTTTTTCAAACTAATTCTTCTTCTTCTTCCTTGGTGCTACAGCCCAATTCGAACCTTGGCCGCCTCCAAATTTTGCCTCCAACTTTTCCTGTCACTAGCCGCGTCCTTCCAGTTCCTGGTTCCTAGGATATCTCTTGCG
>WURS02000019.1:5178070-5189112 GCA_011762765.2 Rhinocypha anisoptera
AGGAATATTTACAGACATTAAATCACAGCTTTTATACCAGTGTTCCGCAAAACAGAGAATATCTACATTTTTTAGATCACATTTTAGAAGAATTTCAATATCACAAAGTTTGTTGCTTAAGCTTTGAACATTTTGAAAGTATAGTCACAAGTCTTTATTTTTTATGTGCTTATCTCGGGAGTTAAGCACTTACAGGAAACTGCTTAGTCTTGGAGTTCTGGTCAACGCACAAAACATGTTTTTATGTATCAATGCCAATGGAGTATGTTTGTAGTTGAGGGATGTTCGGATGAGAAAAGGTCCTTTTCAAATTTATCCATGTAAATATTGGCTAGAATGAGAGAGAGAGAGGGAGGCGCCTATACCTGTTGCTGTCATTTCCCATTAAAAATGAATGTTGACCAGTTTGAACTACACAAGTATTAAGTACAGCTCACAGTTCACTTTTTACTGAGTAGGGAGTGCCTGCTTTGATGTGGGTGGCTTCGACTTTGCTTCCCTCACCCTTCCCTTCCTTCAGCTTCCATCTTCTTCCCCTCCTCCCCCTCCCACTCTCCCATTTTCCAATGGTTTTTTGGCACGCACATACTCAGTTACTGAGATGCCATAACTGGTGTCTTCCTCAAGAAGGAAAAACATTACCTTTTGTATTAATGTCCCTAACACTTCCCCATAAAAGGACACCTTTTGCTTCAAGGTTTCATTTGTTTCCATGGAACGAATTAAATATGGATACTTTTGAACCATATATTTTGTAGATCTCATATTCTGTATCATATTATATTACTGTTATTCTTAAAATTCAAATTTGTTTTTATATAGATGCAAGTATGGGCTGAATCCAAATCACAGCCTGGGCTTTTTACGGGTAGCACAGGAGCAAAAGTTCTATCAGCAGCAGAACTTGCTTCTGGTAGCCAGGCATGGGCACGGAAGGTAGGTGTTTTTCTCTTTCTATGCCGTTTGGTGTAATAACAAAGTGATCCAAGTATGTCCACTTATTTTTTCTTGGTTGTATGTTATCATTTTTGTGATCTAAAGAGAATAAATTCGCTATTTGATATGCCTCCTCCCAGTGTTGTGTGCCTCATTAGTCATAAGCCCAGTACATTGCTGTACTTACTCCATCTCTCTTCCATTTGTCTGTTTGCATGTCTTTTATTACAGTGTTGTTCTGGTCCAGAATTGTGTCAGCTGTAATGCATAATTTTTGTATAATGACACATTGAAATTGAATCCCAATATATTTTATGATGAGCATTACTATTGGCGACTCTTGAAAGTTCTTTTGTTTTTCATTTCTGTGAAATGATGGAATTCCTTAACCCTGTAAATTAATTGTGATGGCAATGGAAAAATATCAGAAATAAGTTTCTCATCACTTAGACAAGGACCCGTAAATAGCTGAAATTATTTTCTCTCTCTCTGTATCTATCTATCCTTTATAGCTCCAAAAAATACCAGGTTAATATCAGCACAATACTGCTGTAAAGTATTTTTCAAGTTGTGTGTTAATCTTCTCTTCTCATTTTGATTCATTCAAGGGATTCAAGTAACTGAATTGCACAATTTGGTTTTGTTTAATATCACCCCATGCTTTTCTTCCTATTTCAATTATTTCCAAAGTTTTAGTAAAATATTTTCAAACTATACTAATGATTTAGTCTACTGGTGGTGTAGAGCTTATCTTTCCATTTTTACTTCTATGTGTATGGAAATTAAATGAGCTCTTCAACCAAAAGTACATACTTTCAATTCTAGAATTAGCTGGCATTTATTTCATTAAAATAAGTAATATTTATGAAATGGAAAGATGAATTGCAGCCTATAACAAATTTTCAGGTGAAATGCTTGACTCAGAGAGAACTGCCATAAATTATGGGAAAACATACCTGTAAATGCTTGAAACTATGATCTGTAGTTATTTTATCATGTTTTATTGGCATTGTTTCTCTTTGAATCAAGTTTCTTCCCCGTGCAGGTATGGACCATTCAGCATTACTCCTACCTATTCAATGTTGTTTTGTTCAAATTATTTACTTATTCACAAATATGTTGCTATGTAAAATTTTGTATTGTCTCTACAAAAGAGACCTTGAGTATGCAAGATGGAATCCATATCTGTTGATGGAAAGGTCATCTCTGGCACACAACTGGATAAAAGTGCCACTGAAATTTGACCTTTTCAAGCAGTCTCTTAATTTCATGTAGTTCCCCAGTTGCCTTTTTGCCATTTAATCTCATTATAATGCCTTTGTATGTCATATTTATTCTGCTCAATCTATATTGAAAAATATCAGAAATTTGTTTTTTATTTTCTCATAATCCTATCAGAAAATTATTTTAAATCTTAATGCATAATAAAGAATTCATACATTCAGATAATTTTCAGTTGATATGCATACAGATTTTTCTGAAAGGATGTTAATCATTAAGAGCTCCATTAAAATATTAATTTTTGATTTAACGAGACCAATTTTTTCATACTGTTGTAAACAGCTCATCTTTATTAATACTTTACTCTTTGTGCACCACGTACATTTAAATCTGTGAAATATCTGTTATGGCATAGGACTCCGGTTTTAAACCAGACCATTAAATAATACTACAAACTAAAAATATTATAACTTTAGGGAGCAGTCTTTTTTTTATGTTTTGTTGAAACAGCCCATTTTTTATATGAAACTCCTTTGCTGAGAATATGCATTCAAGTTGCTGGAAATTGATTTCTTTAGTTGTTTATACCAAACTCAATATTAAAACAAAACCAAAGGCATGAAAAGATGATTAGTACTCAAACTGGGGGACTGTGAAATCAGGAGAGCACCTGAGAATTTGTTGCAGGCTTTCAGAATCACTCAGCACAAGCGATGGAGTGCTATTGGACGTGGGTGGCCAGGGTGGATTACCTGTGTGGATTTGAAGACTTGGAGCTGATGGATCATTCCCATGTGTTGTGAGTAATATATGGTTGATAAAGATTTGAGCATGGATGCTGAAATTATTAGATAATTTATAGGTGAGTACTTGATTTGCGGATTTCATAGTTTGAGTAATGAATGTCTTTTTTAAAAAATGACTTTGAGTCAAAGTTTTTAATATTTATCATTATGAATCCAGTGGTAGTATAATTTAACTCAAGTGAGTAGTATGACATTACCTTCAATGATAGTTATCTACATATTGGGAAATCTTGTAAATTTTATGTCATAATAGGAATTCATAGATGTCAAATACTTTCATCTTATGTACCTTAGCAGAGGAAAAGAGTTTTGGAGGTGTGGAAAATAGTATGTATGCCAGGTTCTTTTGTTTTTGTTTTCTGTAAAAATGAAATGGGCCACATGGTGAGGTAAGCAAATGAATGTTTTACCATTCTGTGAAATGTTGAAATATTTCATTGCTAACTTCTCTTTGTGGAATATTAACTGTCATTTGAAATTGGCATAATAATGCATCAAAGCAACCACAAAAGTTTTGGGATTATGCATCAGATAAGTTATCCTGATAATAACATAGAGCAAAAATTTTGTCATGTAATAAAGTACAATTTTGCATATTGATCTGTTGCAATATAATTAAACATTAGATTTTCAGGAATTTTTACTTATTGTATCAGAGACTTTGTCTAGTGAAAGTTCATTTGTTCCACATTGCCCCACGTGAAGAGAAATCTTATCTGCCTAGACGATCAATGATTAGAATGGTTCAATTTTTTCTTTGCTCCTCTATTATAATTTCAAATTTATTTTTGTTGCTATGTAAGATGTCATGTTGAATTGAATTGACATGTGCATGGTAAAAAATGTGCTTCCATCTTATGTTGGGTGACCATCTAATTTCTTAATGCAGCATATTCATAATGTCCATGGAGGTTTAAATACTCTTGATGCGCATGCATGAACAGTCATGATCAATCTCATTCAGCCATCATAAAGGAGATGCTTTTGGTAAGAGTTGCAATATGTGGTGGATAGCAGCTATATAAGTAAAGAAAAAGTATACATTAATATATGTTACCAGTATAGGAGCTAATGAAGAGTTGACAGGTTAAACCTCATTTTGGTTTTAGCCTTGATAGTACAAAACTATTAGAATTTAAGAAAGCGTAAATAGCTGGCTACTTATAATTCATGAAAATTGTCGTTATTATTGAAATTATTGAATAATAAGCCAAAATATTCTCTCGTTCTCATAAAAAACTGACAAGAAAAGTTTGACTAAATTTTTCTGGAATTTGATTAATAATATAAAATAATAGTCTAACCATACTAACAGCTTAACATGACTAGTTAATTTAATAACTAAATATACATGATATAATCTGTTAATCCCTTTGTTTAGCAGATTTTAAAAAATATTTTAACTGAAATTTAATTATGATTTTATTTCAAGTAGTCAATAATTTTTTTCAAAAATCAACATTTTCTAACATTGAGTCCATAATTTTCCTCTTTTATGTTGGTACTAAATCGTTTTCCTTGTTAAAAAGTACAGCATTGATCTTAGGAAATAGTTGGCAATTTTAAGAAAGAAATACAATTTTTATGATAAAACTAATGAAAAATAAGCTTTACATTGGAGTAACAATATTAAATAAATGGATAATCAAGTCATAGTTAGAAAATAATTGTTACTGAACAAAATAAATAACTTTTCATGTCATTTCCTAGATTTCCCCCATATTATCTGACTGACTCTCTGACCCATTTAAGTCAATTGGTTGATGTCCTACTGTACTATGCATTTTTGGCAAACGGCCTTATAAAGACAGAATAGCTATTCAAATCTTCTGTTTATTCAAAGACTATGCAAAGATTACAGTAACTATGATCTGTTTTTTTTAACTGGGTAACTTTATCATGATACTTCTTTAATTTCCTTTAGAATAATGTCTTCATGTAAGTAGGACATCTTTATCAGTATTTTATGAGAATTACTATATTTAAATCTTAATAAAGGCAATGAAACTGTAGGCAAAGTCCTATTTTGACCAAAAAATTGGCTGTACCAAAAGCTTCTTTATGATGGTGATTTTCTTTTACCTGTATATGACTAAAGAAATCTCTCATCCTATGTTTAAAAGAGAGAGTTTTTTGCATTTTACAAAATTGTGTGTAGTGTCCTTTAGTAAATGTTTAAAAAATTATCTCAAGTTGGGTGGCAGAGTCTATTAATTTTGCTATGGCATGTAAAAAAACAAAAGTAAATAATAATTTAAAAACTGCATCAACCTTGTTATTTAAGACAGGAACCTTGATTCTGAGGTACAGGCGTAGAGAATTAGGTCTTACGAATTCTGAGGCATAATCCTTGAGATTTATTGCTGAGATAATTGCTCTTATTTGTATTTAGGCAGACATTGTAATCCCTTTGGAATCCTACTTGCATTGCAAGTAAGATCTGCATATGTGTGATAATTACTGAGAAAAACTTCATTCTAATATAAATTTTCCATTTTATGGTCACCCATATAATTTATATCTAGTTCTGTTGAACTAAGCAGAATGCAACCAAAATTCGCATGCAAACCAAACATGCTTATATTATTTGGGAGCACCTTCAGTCACAGAAATTCCTTTTTAAAAGATCTCTATAAATCATATTTATTGAACTCTTAACAAACTTATTTTTCATACTTGTAGAAAAAGTAGGTTTTTGCCATGCCCAAAAATTTTTGTTTCACTCTTGATAATATCTTTCCTTTTTGTGTTAAAGATTTTTAATATTGTTTATATGTTTTTGGGCACAGGATCAGTTGAAATGTGCAACTCCATTAACTGGAGGAATGGGAATGCTATTGCTACAGAAGATGGGGTGGAGACCAGGTGAAGGCTTAGGGAAGAACAAGGAAGGTGTTCTGGAGCCCCTAAGACTGGATGTCAAGACTGATAAAAGAGGTATAAATTTCTGAATTTCCTATTGTGGATAAAATTGTGTGATAAAATGTAAACTTTTATCATTCAGTTTATGCAGTTACAATATTTCTCCAAGTATTAGGGCACACCGTATATATTCAATCTCAGAATATTCCAGCTCCTAAAATCTGCTTTCTTAGAGTTGTTGTGGATATACTGTTGGAATGAATTTACTTTCACTCTAGAGGCTGGAGAATAACTGAGGTCTTACTGTCACTCAGTACCTCATTAGCCACCCAAATGACCAGCATTGTGCACTGATCATACAAACAAGACAATGGTGATGCACACTACATATATAGTTGTAATTTGACAAAAAATTATAAATATACTTTGATGATTTTAAAAGTCAGTGCATAGACAGAGGTTGATTCACTGGTGCATATTTAAGTAATTTTCAGTTTTTAGCATTCCATGGTGGAACAGATGCCTACTTCAGTCAGATTGGTCTAATCCAGCTTTAGCCTTTATTGGAATTGAACAAATTGAATGATTTCCAAAAAATGGATGAACGAGAATTTTTAGTGTTGATCAAACATAACTTTAAGGTGGGTTAACAATCTCAGGAGAGTAAAGAGAAGCTTGTTAAACATCATGTTGAATCTGTATCATAATGGATATCCTTTTGGGACCAGTACTCCATAAATCATTGATAGCATCCATGATAAGGTAGTGGATGATAAGAGAATGAAGTTGCATGAAATTCCTAGTGCTCTGGGCATCTATAGTGAATGGGTGCATCATATTTTACATCAATGTTTGAACAAAAAAATTAATTATTTTTTGTAAAGTTTTCAAACCACTGACATATTATTAGAATTTATGTCTTTTATTTTAGTAAAATTATGGAAACCTAATTGTGTTGCAATTATAACTTGTTACAGGTTTGGTGTCTCAAGAAGAATTGCACCGTCATACTAATGTACATCGCCGTGGACACATAGCACGTTCACATTCTCGCCATTCATTTGGTAAGTAATGAGATACTTTTAGTGACATTCCTAAGGCATATTCATGAGTAAACTAAATCTTTATCACAAAATATTTATGCCACAAGTAAAGATGTATCCGCCAAATCCTTCACTTAATTCTATGGGATCATTTGTGTTCCAACTGCCCTTTTCATCATCTTTTCTGATGGAATTTATAAATATCAAACCATCTCTAGGTTTTATGGACTCAAATCATTATCATTTACTTTTTTTTTTAATCATGTTATTAAACCTTCTTTCTACACTTCAGTTCAAAATCCTATATTTCCAATTTATTCCATGTTCATATGTATTTGTTGCTTATGTTCATATGCTTTTCCGAAATCCTTATATCCTTTAATCCTTACCCTTTGCCTTTTCTCATTGTTTTTTTCTTATTTCTTTAAATTATATTATTCTACAGCTCATTTTTAGAATTTACCTCTTGATGGCATTGTTCTCATTTGTTCCTATTTAAGCTTTAAAATTCCCATTACATCCATTCCAATCTTTAATGTTGAATAATTATATTTCATTGCTAAGAATTACTTTCTGAATGTACATCAACACTAAGAAGCTCCATACTGTTGCTAAATTATGCATATGCATAAAACAGTTGTTAATTTCAATTGTCTACCAACAACTCTGAGTGAGTCTACACTTGTCATCATATTAGATGTTCATACCGCCATTCGCCATTCCTCGTGTAGATATGGCGGTGACCTCTGTGCTATGGATACACATATGAATTTCCATCTTTCTAGTTCTGTGCTCAACATGCTTTTCGCCATATCTCCTTTGGAATTTCCTGATGGTTTAGGGAAGTATTGCTAGATGGAACCAGCATATACGAGGATGGTCTGTAAAGTTTCCGACCCAACAAAGATACTACACATCTTTTCTGAAATTTTTTTTTTATTTTTAACATAGTCTCCTTGTAACTCTACACACTTCTTCCAGCGATGCTCCCATCTCTATAACCTGTCGAAAAAGTACTCTGCATTTTTCTCTGCAAAATAATTGTTCACGAAGGTGATTGCCTCTTCATTTGATGAAAATCTCTGTCCGCCACATGCAATTTTTAGATGAGGGAACAAAAAGACATCCCTTGGGGCTAATTCTGGTGAGTAAGGTGAATGGTCAAGCAGTTCAAACCATAATTCATGGATTTTCGCCATGGTAACCGCTGAGGTGTGAGACGGTGCGTTTTCTTCGTGAAAGAGGATTTTCTTTTTCGGCAAATTTGGCCATTTTTCCACGAGTTCTGTCTTCAGCTTGTCAAGTAATGATGCAAGTATGCTCCTGTAATGGTTTTTCCTTTTTCAAGATGATCGATTAAAATAACTCCATTACTATCTTAAAAAACAGTCGCCATCACTTTCCCAGCCAAAAAAAGTTTTTGCTTTTTTTGGAGCCAGTTCCCCCTGTGCAGTCCACTGTTTAGACTGTATTTTTGTTTCAGGTATATAATGGTGTATCCAAATTTCATCTACAGTAATTAATCGGCACCAAAACTCGGATTTATTGTGCCTAAACTGCACCAACAGAGCGTTGGAAATGTTCATTCGAACACGTATTTGGTCTAACGTGAGCAAACGCAGCAACCAAAATTGCGGACAGCTTTCTCATGCCTAAATGTTGATTTAATATGTGAAAAACATGTTCTTTTGACATGTTCATAACCTCTGCTATCTCTCTCGCTTTAATTCGGCGGTCGTCTAGCACCATTTGGTGAATTTTGGCGATGTTTTCGTCGGTAGGTGCAGTTTTTGGACGTCCCAAACGTTCTTCGTCTCCCAAGCTCTTACGGCTACGTTTAAATTCAGCTGCCCAAAATTTCACTGTGGTAAATGATTGTGCAGAGTCCCCATACATAGAATCCAACACATCTGTGATTTGCGTAGGCGTATTGCCTTTCAAAAACAAATATTTAATAGCAGCTCGATACTCGATTTTCACAAAAACACTCACATCAACTCACTGAAACAACTGTTACATAACAACTGCGCTTCCAAAATGGCTGAAACTTTCGTGAGTAACTGCCAACAGATAAACAACGAAATTAATTAGCTTTTATTTACGAGTGCTGCCATCTTCACGTTGAGGTCGGAAACTTTTCAGACCACACTCTTATAACATATGTAGATCATTCCTTTTTCGGATGTTCTTACGCGTTCTTTTTGTCTGTGGATACGATAGTCCATAGTCAACCATAGACAAAAAGAACGCGGATAACACTCGAAAGTCGCGCCGTGGAAACCTATGACTCAACATGTATATATAATGCAAGGAAGACATTTTAATTTCACTACGATTTATTTTAATAGTTTATAGTTCCATGTGAAAAAAATACATATCTGGTAATAACAATGATTAATATGGAAACTTGTTGTCAGTTAACATCATTTCCCTCTTTGTATCTATCTCGGACCTATCCGCTGTTTGAAATGATTTCTTTTAGTGTAAAAACAAGAGTAGCATTTTCTAATATGCACCTTGGAATTTCATTAGAAATCTTGCCATGAATAAGAGAAAATTTTATCTAGTGCTGATTTCGTGACTTGTAAACGTTTTTTAATAAGCCCATTGAGTAGCACGCTCGTCTGCTAAAGCCAAGATAATGGGTTACTATACTGCCCGGGGCATGAATTTTTTGTTTTTATTAAATCTAATTTCCCTAAATGGTTGGCGCTAGGATGCATATGCTGCCTGAATGGGTATTAATTTGTTCAAAAAAACCGTTACACCGAATAAAGGGAAAATGGTGTAGAGGAAAAAGAAACCACTTATAGGATATAAATAAATTTACAAAAATTAAATGCCTACAAAATTTCATAGAATGAATATACTTAGTATAGTATTGTACTTGCATTTATCAGATTCGTTTTTGAAACGCCTTACAAGTGCGGTAGAAGGGACAAAGGTTTTCACCCGCCGGCATGGATTGGTCACGAAGGGTGAAGTAAGGCTGGAGGGAATGGAATCGCGGGCATTACGGCTTACGGTATCGCATGGGCGGAAACGAGGTTGGGCTGAATTATATCGACGGGACCGATCCGGGTGATAAAAAAACTGGGGGTTAGGGAGTTCGTCGACATGGAAAGAGTTCCGCGGGTTGGGGGAACATTAAGCCTTCACATTTTGCCGACGCGGGAGATCGGTCGGCCTCCGGAGGGCATGCCGGGAAAGGGCAGTCGGTACACAAAGTATGGAAGCGCGCAATGGATTATTACGAGGGCACCCGTATTTCCAGATTCAGTTTTCCCTCCCTTGGCGCCTTTGTTACCGAATTAATGAACTCCAGAGTTTTTTGGCCGACTTTAATTTTTTTTTTTAATGCTTTCGAGAAATGAAAAGCTCCAACGCATTTTTCCTCGCTTGACCTCCGGCGCATCAAATATTTATGCGTCATAGTTTTTCCTTATCCTCAATCTTCAACACAGGATTTAATTTCTGCCTCAAGACATAGCCATTCCTACGCAGTTAGATACGTTGATATGTGTTTCAATGAAACTACTTTCATTGAATTTTTTATGCGCAAACAAAATTCACCTAAATTAAATCATATATTAGACAGATTCACTGAATGTATTAGGTCACCAATGATTCAATGAAATTCCATTAGATGCAGAGCGGGAAAAACCTAAGTCTAGAAATATTCACACAGTCTTAGTATTTTCATTTGCTTTACTGATATGTTGTTCTTGTAATGTTTTCTAAATTCTTAACGGAGTATTTGAAAATATGCAAGCACTAAAAGGGACTCCGGGCCGCATATGAAATGCCGCTCAAGTATAAACGGGAAGAAATGCGTGTGGATTTCTTTTCCATAAGATAAAAATATTTAGATTTTTGAATATGGTTATTTAAAAAAATCATTCCCATGTTTTTTGTAAATCTTAGGCGATTAAAGGGCTTCATATTAAAAAAATCATATTAATTAACCCGAAGGTTGGTGTTTTAAGTGAGGGTAGAGCTCACCTAGTACTAAGCCCACGAAGTGTGTGGAAATTCACACATCAGGGTAGAGGGGCCAGTTCCTTTCCATGTGCCCTCTGTGGTTTTCCACGAAGATGTGGTACCCGAAAAAATCACTCAGCTTGGTTTAGCTGAAGGTGTCCGGAGTCGTCACCGGGTCTCGATCCCGGGTCCC
>WURS02000019.1:5189212-5211704 GCA_011762765.2 Rhinocypha anisoptera
GCTCGATACTCGATTTTGTCCATTTTCACAAAAACACTCACATCAACTCACTCAAACGACTGTTACATAACAACTGCTCATCCAAAATGGCTGAAACTTTGGTGAGTAACTTGCAACAGATGAACAATGAAATTCAGTAGCTTCTATTTACGAGTGCTGCCATCTTCACGTTGAGGTTGGAAACTTTTCAGACCACCCTCGTATTTTTATTCTAGATGATAAGAGTTAATTAACATCAATTTTTCTCCTGTAAAATATTATTTCGTAACTACTGCATGTCTTTTATGTAAGAAACATACTTAGGTGTAACTTCCTTCATAATTGAAGAACTAGTAGTATCAGACACTTGGCAATTTTCCCATGTGCTTTTATTTCTCATAATCCTATTAAGTTTGAAAAAGTTATGAAATCATGATTGCGAGAAATAAAAGTATATGTGTAAATTACTGAGTCTGACTCTCCTAGTTCTCAAATGGGTGTATTTCCTTTCCCCAAATTGTACTCTGCTGACTCTTCCTAATGTACTCCTCCTTTGTCCCTCATGACGTAGCAGTCTCTCTTTAACCATTTCAGTTCTATGAATGCATTTTGCACATGATCGTATCTCAGTGCCTGTAGTGCTACCTATGCCTGTATGCGTGTAGGTATGGTGGTGCCCTTTGTGCTATGGACACACATACATATGAATTTCCATTTTTTAGTTCTGTGCTCAACATGCTTTTCGCCATATCTCCTTTGGGATTTCATGATGGTTTAGGGAAGTATTGCTAGATGGAACCAGCATATAATTTTCTTCCAGACACGAGGAATATCAATTTATGACATTCCAAAGACCTTCCTGAACACTCAACCTAATTCTGTTTTTCCCAAAGGGACAGTAAAGTGCATGAGCATTTAAAGCTTAGTATAACAGAATTATTTCCTTTCCCCTAACCTCTGAATGTATCTTTCAAGAGGACTTATAGAAATTTTTCTCCAATTACTCAGTGAACTTTGGACCGGTGAACAGGTACTTGCTTTTTTTAGTTTTCAATAGTTTGCTTTAGTCTTTTCAGTAGTCTTTTTTAAGCTGAAATGAATTGAAGAAATGTATCGGGTAAGGAAATGTTTGAAATGTTAACAAAAAGTGATGGCCTAAGTGTAGAATAGAAGAGGTCCACCTTCCCTCATCTGCTTGGAGCCTGACAACCAATGGTCTGTAACTGTGAAAGCAAGTGAAATGTATTCTGCTTACATTGGCTTTGTTTTGGGAGATGAATGAGAAAATCATCCATTCGAAAAGTACATGAAAGGGAGCCCAGAGCCACAAATATTGTTTTGTTTTGATACTAAGGATGACACATCCAACATGATTAAGCATGCATTTCCCCCCAGAGATGTGATCGTTTTAGGACACTCAATTAGCTTATAATAGATATATATTGCATCATCATTTTGAATCCACATCTTTATGAAAAAATGCACCTTACAACATCTTATCTTGGGAAATTGTACCATGTGGGAGTAAATAAACGTGAACATAGTTGGATTAGTCAGAAAAAAAACATCATTCTTTTTAGTATATTGTATTATAACAGGGAAAATAAAAAATTAAAGAATCTATATTCATGAAAAAATATAAAGTGAAACTTTTTAAAATCATGACCATTCCTTTTCATTTAAATTAACATTACTTATACTGTACTTATCTTAAAAATGAAATTTTTTGTTTGTTCAGTTTTTCGTTTCCAATTCAAGATACTTTTAAGTTTTTAGCACCATTTCTGGTTAAATATGTTTTTTATTTGAACATTTATTCTTATTATATTAATTAAGTAGGAAAATTAAAGCATTTGTGATTCCACTTGACATTTTTAATTCACGACTTGGGTTCCAATTCATAGTAATCATCATCCTACATAAAAAGAGATACATCCAACATATCAACTGTAATCACAAGTGTTTTAATTTTCCTTCTCATTGGATAGGTTCCACATAGTGAAACCTGAAAGCATTACTTTTTTTTCTTATTATATTGGCCATTCTCTCCGACTTCCTTACCCACTAATTTCAGAGAGTTGTAGTTGACGGAGTTTCTTCTCCTTATCTTCCCTTATCCTCTGGTGTCCCACAGGGCAGCATTGGACTTCTTCTTTTTGCCCTTTATTTGATTACAAGGTCAATTGTGCCCCTCCAATGATTGTGGAATCCTCCCCTATGTGGATGATCACAAAATTTAAAAGAATTAACAAGAATGTCAACTCTCTCATCCTTCAATCATCCTTCCATGCTCTTGAAAACTAATGCTTAAAATTGCATCTTAGGATTAACCTCTCTAAATCTGCCTCCATTTCCTTCTCATTAAAATTGAAACCCTACTTCACCGACTATATTTTATGCAATAAAATCATCCCCATCGCAACCACACACAAAGATCTTGAAGTGATCTTTGACCATAAATTTACTTTTCTCCCTCATATCCGTCAAAGTAAATTTAACCCCTTTGTGCCGAACGACCGATATATCGGGCGTTCAGAATCATCCCCCCCCCAGTATGGACAACCTTCATTTTGGTTATTTTTCCTTTTTTGTCACATACTCGTATGCAGGACTGCATACCAGTTTATGGCTCCAGTGTGAAAGGGTTAAAGCAATGTCCATCATTGGACTACTTTACTCGCCCCATGTGGAAATCATGTCTGCTCATTGAATTGCCTCTCTGTCCACCCACAGAATCATCCAAGATCTAAAATCCCTCCACTCCGCTTTCAATGGTCATTTCCACTCCAACAATATTCTTCCCTATTTCTCCCTGTGCATCCCCACCCAAACCACCTGGAATAGAGATTTTCTGCATATTCCTTAATTCCACCTTTCTCTCTCCCAACAATCTCTTTTTTACTGAGCCCCAAAGGTACTCAACTCCCTGATGCTCTCTCTCCTCTCTTGACCCCTATACCTCCAACAGCATCTCATCTTCTCCACATGCTTCAGATCATTCCTTAACACCTAATGCTTCATAACTGTTTGTCCTTGGCATGCCCTTGTGTATATATTTAAACCTTTGTTTTTTCTTTTCTTGACTTCATTGTAATTGTTAATTATATTTATTTTCTTGTTAATGTTTCTATTTATTTTCTTGCTTAAATTCTATTAGTTTCTTGTTAGAACATAAGTAAATAAAAAATGTTATCACCTTAAGTTCATGAAATATAATAAAATTTATAACTCAGAGAAGAAGCATTTAAAGTTCTTAAAAAGCATGCACACTGGGGGTACATATTTAAATGTCTCACACTGCTGTGCCTACCTTGAGGCTCTGTTAGAGGAAATGTATAGAGCTCGGAAAAGGTTAATACAAAATATTATTCTCCTGGAATATTCCCTACTCAGTCATATATTTACTCTTTTCTTAATTATTAAATGGTTTATGTAATACATCTGTCAATATGAGTGCTAACATGACACCATTTAAATTTTCTCCAAGTTAGAGTTGTAATTCCTTTTGCACTCCCTCTCTATGTGGCAGAGGAAATGTCCTTTGTGTGCCTCAAAATCAATGATCTATTCAATGTTGATGATCTGCACTGAAACAACTTTACTCCTACCAGTACAGTTTTAGGGGTCATTAAAAAGATCAAGTCCTTCCACAATGTTTTGGTTGTACAAAAGGAGATAGACAGAATAAAGCTAGAAAGTGTTGAAAATTTCTCTTAATCTTTAAATATTTCAGGTTCTATATGGGCCTTACTGTATCAGATATGTATTCACAATTTTATGGCTGACAGTTCTCAAGCTATATGAAAGGAATAATGGGCTTATTTATTGAAACTATTAAAAAGTTAATTGGAGAGAAACCAAATTTCATGAGCTAGCCTATGGAAATGCATAAAAAAGAGATATGATACGTATATCTTCAATAAACCCTTAATGGTTCAAAACTTGTTGAAATAAAAAAACTGCAATTTAATCTTTAAATGAGCAATTTATTATATGTCACTATCCTAAAATGTCATATTTATGTTGTTAATAATATTCCTTTTATGCAATAGGAAAGCATCCAGTGTCTGTTCTTGTTGAAATTTGCTCAAAAAGAAGGTGGAAAGTTCCGCATTTTCAGCTAGTGTTTGAAAGTGGACCGGATCACAAGAAAAGCTTTTTGTTTAAGGTAATTTCACTTACTACCATGAATATGTGTACATTAATCTTTAAAGGAAATTTAATGATTTGTTTATAAAAATGAAATTTATGATTTTACAAGGATACAGAAAACATCATTCATTTGTGATTATAGAGAATTATAAAACACTCACTTAAAGCCATAATAAAAGACACTGTATCCTCTACAGATATATGTGAACACTGTACAAATGCATTATCTTATCCATGAAGTTGTGCCTGTCTCCATTACTTTTATTCTTCCTTATGTATTGTCATTCAAGAAAACTTAGAGACCACAGTTAATAGTCATGCTATGCCAATCCTACCAGTCATTTAATCCCTAAAATGAAGTTCTTAATTCCTTAAATTTCATCTCTTATTTATCTTAGACTTCTCGTCAATACCACTCTGAATGGAAGTGTGCTGGATTGGTATAAAAATTTTTAAAATAAACATTTTTTCCTACAGTTGACAATGATGGATGGTTGTTTTCTGCCATTATGAAACAAAATATAGGTACTAGCATTTCCATTTTTTTGGTAAATTTGGTTTTGGTAAATTCCATTTTTTTTACTTAACTGTGAGTAAAGTATCATTCCATCAGAGCAACCACCAGGATAAAATAATGAAATTACTTGAATTGTGGAATTCACATGAGATATCTCCCAGCTCAATTAAAAATATATCATAGTTTACATATTTTAAATTAAGTGTATCAGTGAAAGATTCCTTTACAGCTGGATAAATTATTCCTGGATTTTGTAGGCTATAACTAACAACGTACTAGTAAATACTGGTAGTATGTATACCGAAGAACTAGGTCCACCTAGTGCAAAGTTTTAAGAAAAATGAATCATAATGCTATATTAACCTAAGACTTTATAATTAATTTCCAGGCCATAGTAAATGGGGTTGAGTACTTGCCACCAGCTCCAAGTCCGAATAAGAAACAAGCAAAAGCCCATGCTGCATCTATTTGTTTGCAGGCTATTGGTGTATATCCTCCTTCCATGGGCTATGAAGGTGCAAGTGTTTGAATCTGTGTAATATCAAAATGTGTTTTGTAAGTAAATAGTTTAATTTTAATGGTAACAGCTATCAAATATGAATGTTACAGAATATTAAAGTTTTATTTTTTTTACCATTAATTATGCCTTATATCCTGTTGTCAACAAAGTACTACAATTTACTATGTTTTCTATCAAACATTTTCTGTTGTCTGCATTAATGCTAATTATTTTTGTATTTTATCCCTTTTGAATTTAAAGGAATGATAATCAGTAATTTGGAAAATATCTTCAGAGTATCTGCAGGAGTTAACTTAGATTTTCTGAAAACTTTGTGTTAGCATATCTTTTCTAATGTGAACTTATTTATTCACCATATTGATTTGTGCTCTATGTTTATTTTGGTGAATTACTGTGGAAAAGGGGTTATTCGTGAGGTAAATTTAATTCAACTTTGTCATTATAAAATTTGTGCCTTTAATATTTTTTGCATAAAGAGAAGTATGGTGGCCAGTATCAGCATTTATTTAAAGTTCAAAAAAATGTTCTTCGTATACAATAATAACATTTTCCTCTAAAGGCTAATCTCCATGGTCACATTTAAACTTCTAATAGTTTTTATTTCAATTTGTGGTCAAAGAGTAATATAAAAAGCAAATTGTAAATGCAATCCTAATTTTGTTACTGGTAAATGTTTGTTCATGTTTTATTGATCATGAACATTTGCAGATACATGCTATGTCCACCTACCTTGCACTTGTAACTGGATGTATTCAACCTAATATTAGTTTAAAAGTCTCTTCCAAGTAAAGGTTGTGATGTCTTAAATTATTCATATCCATGTCATTAGTACACTCTCAGAGAGAAAATATGTTTTCTAAATGTTATGACATACTCTTTGGTGCTCCTGTTACTGTGTAATCATCATGAATCGAGTTTATTAATGAAATGTTTTCATTGCAATTAATCAAAATAACATAAAAATTTATTTAGCAGTTAAACATTTACTGGAGTACTTTTGAAACCTAATGATGTATGGGGTACTGACTGAGAATTAAATATTTTATAGATTTTCTTAATCTTAAAACCTATAGTCTCACAGTATGAACATATTCTAGCAAATGTTTTTTGTAAGAACATTGAAGTAACTGTGTTTCTTGAAACTATACTTCAAGAACCAAAAATGCACTAATGCCTGTAAAAATAAAATGTTTTCACTGGATAAATTTTGGAGAGGTCCTCAATAGTTTCTCCATATTCATGTTCCTCATAACCATAAGTGTGCAAATATTATAATGTTAATTTATCAACTTAAAAAATAATTGGTTAGAGTATACTTTGTGATAGTGATGTCCTTACTTTATTTGCAATGTTAATATTTATAAGAGATTAATTTACTGAAATTAATTGATGTAATGTCTTGATTGACACTAGTCCGAAGGAATGTGTGATACCCACCTTTGGGAGTGCAAATTTTTAGAATGCTCTTCGTAAACTTGAGGGCTGTCAAATGATCACAATTCTGTTTTCTCCAAGTTAGTACTTAAATAATCTCATGTTATTATGAGTCATCTATTAAGAAAATTACTACTATTGGCTAAAGATTTGTTTAATTTTAAAGTTGCAATATGTGATTCATGTTGAAATTCCACAAAAGACATTCATATTTTATAATTTTCTCTTTGTGGTAAAACTTACTATTAGTGACAGGATATCTTCATTGAAAGTGTAGTTTTCATTGATGGTACTACATTTCATTGTACGATACTTTTTATTTAATAAAGATATTTTACAGATATAAAATTTTGCATGTTCCACTTATCAAGATGATGATAAATGGATCATCATCTGAAAATCATGAAATGAAATTATGTAGATCCCAATGGAATTTGTTCCTGGAAAGCATTATCAAACAAAGGTGCTGAATGTTTATATTACTTTTCATTAGGTTTGTCCTGCCTTGTTGAAAGTTACAATGCAGAATCACTTCAGGTTATTATTTCTAACTTAAGACGTTCAGGTTAGATTTTTGTAATTACATATTAAGCAATTTTCGTAAGCTTATTGGAATTTAATATAATTTCAATGTAAGGTTATATAGGCAAATGACTAACAAGCTCATAAGATGGTGATTATTGGCTAAATAGGTGAATTATGTTTATTGTGTATTTCCATCATTAATACTTATCCATAATTACAGATACAGAAAAATGCACTTTTCCACAAATTTTATTATGGCTCACTGTGCCTTTCGCTGAGATCTGGTACAAGGAGTGAAAATTTGGTGTTATATAAATATGTATATAAACAGTGTAAGCTAGAGTAGTAGTACCTAGTACTTTTGTTTATAGGGTTCTTCGATGCCTATGGTCATTTCGAGCCTCTTCAAGTCCCTGAAAAACCCATCTGGACAAACACAACAACCATGCTCTGGACGAGACTCAAACCTGTTATCTTTGGGTTAACTGGCGAGCATGCTACCCACCAGGCTAACCTGGTCAGCGATAAGCTAGAGCTCAAACAGAATTGGTGATTTCATAAAAGAACCAGTCACTAAAGGGTGGTAGAAAAGTGAAGTGGAAATTAGGAGGCAAGTAACTTCACGATGACTGTTCTACTACAGTACTTGGCTTGTAAGATGGAAACATTCCAAGACTTTGGTAATGGTGGATTTAATTATATTGGTCAGCGGTAACTCATCAACTCCATTTTTAGATACTGGAATTGAGTCACTATTAAATGACTATAATGGTCAAAGGTATATTAACATGAAAGGGAAAAAAGGTGTAATAAAACCACTAAAGATGCCTGGAGGAACACTATCTAGACATGTATTTTCAGAATCGTTTAGCCATTTCGATTTCTTCAGCATGTAAATTTAGTCGAGAAGTTCATACTGGATACTCCTTAAAGAAAGAAATAATAGTGATTTAAAGTGACTTGGGGGAACTGACTTCCTAACGAATGGCTCATATCTACTGCATAGCTTATCTGAGTTCATCATTTATAGAATTTTCCTTCATGCTAGAGGTTATTTACGTGTAACTAGAAGTAATTCGCACCGATGGACATTAGTTCGAATAATGTTAATTTTATTTTAACAATATTTTGCAAAAAATACTTAAGAAATTTGACTAAGATTGGCAAATTTTTATGCAAGACATTTTTCAAAATTTTAAGTAGACCCTTATGTAATTCGATTATCGTTCGGGTATTACTATAAGATATACAGAATACGGGGTTCGAATTGTCTGTTGCACCTGATTGAAATCATCCGGACGAATTTATTTCAACTACTTCATATACACATTTTCAGATTGCATCGTGAACACTACGGCATTCCTGAAATCACGCACATAATGTATTAATGTGGACTGGCAAGCAGGTAAAAATATTATCAAAGTTGCTGAAATCACGTAACGTTACTTATTAACAAGTATTGATTTTTTCAATCAAAACAAAAGTGAACATAATGGAAGGTCAGAATCCATCCATTAAATCATAGAAGTTCTTGGTCATCGATGTTAGTGCAAAATTTAAAAGTGCATTCAGTCCCTCCTCATAAGTAACAGATGAAACTTCACAATATGCAGCTGTTTTTATTTACTCAAATCAAGAAGAAAATGATGATTAACGGAAGTTATTAGAAAGTCATAAAAATGCTGTCTAATTACACAAATAATAATAGCAGAATACTTTAATAATCATAAGAATTAAGATTATCGTTTTTCCGAGAAAACAATTCATTTCTTCTTGGCAACAAAATTGAACAACCTACAATCTCATGGTTATTTCGCATATGATTACCATAGTGATGCTACGCCTTTTTTGGCTCTTTGAATCTTCCAGGTCACTTATATTAATTATTAACCATCAAACTTAAGTGACAGTCAACAGAGAAATATAATCATAACTTTAAACACCGATTAAATAAGTTAAACATGAACCGCACAAATCGTACAGCTTGGCAACAGTGATTTACGCACAAGGTCACGGGGACTGCGACGTCGGCGATGCGAAGGTTGACAAATGCAATGATGTCATTATGATGACATCATCGGCAACTGTAGAAATTTAACGCATTTCATCGGTGGTATTGCCTACAAGATTAAAAGGAGACATCAATTCATTGACTTCAATGATGCCTTATTTATCATATATCACCCTCGGCCTGGAACTGAACAATGGTGATAAATTCTGGGAAGTAGCAGCATCTAAAATTGCGATAATTCTAGTATTTGGCGACAAATCGAATTTTTTCCATTTTATTCTCTTGTACAGGACTGATGACTTTCGATTTCAATGTGAAAAGCAGAGAACACGTAAACGATATAAAATATGTTGTTCACAATTATGAACAGGCATGCACCCGAATAGGAATATAGTAAAACTATACGGAATTCAGTTGAATACTGTTAAAACTGCAACTTAAAGTCAATGAAATCTTTGAAGATTTGCAAATTACATTTCGTCTAAATAAATTTTTCAGTTATTATCCTTGATTGCAATGAATACGAAATTCTATTTTGCGCCGGATTACGTTTGGCAACTCTGTATTCATCTTCGCAAGCAGGCAGTTATTAAAGTTTTTTTGCACCATATCACAAATATTAGGCATAAAAGGTACAATAAAAGATTTAAATGAAAATTAAAATTTTAATACGAACTCGTGTAAAATTGGCAAAGGTTTACCAGTTGTATATTGCTAATATCGATGTAAATTATTACCGCGCAAGGATGAATGACGTCATCGGAAGTATACTTGTAAAAATTACGGTGTGGTGGACAAGTTGCATAGTTCTGTTTGTGTTTACACCTAACAGGTAAACATGCCATTATGGGAAGTTATCACACGTTTCAACCACACCGAATAAATTAAGATTATACTTTAATATTTTTGGCTTGTCAGGCATGAGAATGTTTTGCAGACCGCTTCTGACTGCTAGGTCCATCTCATGTCATGGCCTCTAAACGTATCTGAGCAAGTTAGGCATGAAGTAGTAATAGCTGATTTTCGTTTTTTTTAGACAAGGACAGCTTGCGATTCGGTAAAATACCTGTTTATTAGGTAGCTTTAAGGCATTTATTCCGATTTATTATCCATCATTCCGTATTCCGAATGACATTTTATGTAAGATGTCGCTTGCTAATAGTAGTGTTTGTTATTTTGAAAAAATACATCTTATGAATAATTAGGCAATCTCCTCGCTCTTAGTAAAATTTACCATGCTGTTATTGTGTTATACAAAGTATATACTTTGGTAAATGCTATTAACGGAGTGGATGCCGAGTATGTTTTCATAGTCAAGGACACTACCCATTGACATGCTCTCTACCCTGTACGAAATGTTGTTTCACCGATTTTATTTTGATAATAGTAGTTTTCCATAGGAACTAACCACTTTTATCAGATAGTTTATTTACGGTGGATATATTATAGTATTATTTTATCTCTTAAAACTTATTATTTAATAACATATAAGTAATGAAATTCCTTTCATTTTCAGCATAATTTTTTGAAGAGGACTTTTTAAATTTTCGATTGACAAAATGGGAGCAAGGAAGAACTGAGGTGAAAGAGTTTGTGTGAGGTTAGTATTTTGTTTTATTAAGTTATGGTTTAATTTATCATCTGTAATACCTTAGTTGTGGCTCCACTGATTAAGGTATTTAAGCATGTTGGGTGTAAAAAAAATTAAATCATATGTTTCTATGTTTTATATCACCTCATTTTTGTGCCAGGTTTGGTGGTTGTTTCGCTATAGTTCTCCGGTTATATGTATCTCTAAAATATGCCCTTAACACCAATCATTGTGGATTTCTTTTTGGCAAATAATTTTTTATTGGCTGAACCACTTAGCATTCTACATAGTAAAGTATAAAAAATCCTCTGTAGCCCCCTGCTATTGAGGATTCATTATTTTCTCTAATATCTTATTTCACATTGCCCCAGAGACATATGAATTCGCTCTTTGGTAATGTTGAGTTAGCACACTTTGAGTCAATTGTTATTTAGAGACTCCAGCGATATGCTCATCAGTAAGTCTTTCAGAGTCTGGGTACATGGTTGTAAAATGATAGCCTGTGATAGGCTTTATGTGTATATGCCATATATTTGCTAGGTATTTTTTTAGAACTTCAATGGCATTATCAAAATAGAAAATGCTTTGAAAGCTAAGGCTGTATATCTGAAGTTCAATTTCATTTTTGCTTCTTTCCCTTGTTATGATCACAGATTTATAACAGTATGTAAGTGGCATAAGGGAAACTATAGAAGCAGGAATGTAGGGGAGTTAAGAGTGAGTCCTGTGAGCAGATTGAACACATTAGGGATTTATATTTCTGTCATGAAATTTCGACATTTCACAATAACACAACTCATTTTGATATTAAAAACTATTTTTTATAAAAATGAAATTATATATTTGAGAATTTATACTAATATATATTTGGTTTGGTAACAAATGCAAATTGACAACGTTTCTTTAAATTTATTCTCCTTGTCATATTCCATTCTTTCAATGTTGTAAACTCAATCAAACAAGTCCTACTGATTAAATATAAAATTTAGACACCTTTCATGGATATGTGTCCTTTTTGAATTATCATTGTTCATTTTAGTGATTGGCATCTTTTCCATCAAATTTATCCAATCCATAGACTGAAGAAGTACGAGTGATAGTCTGAATAATTTATGAAAATATTCACTTCAGTAGTAGAAATCTGCAAGCTTTTATAATTTTTATAACCTATTTATTAAAGTGGTTGTAGGAAACGTTTTAAACAAAATAATTTAACCTTTTTACTAGTTCTTTTCAATCTGTACATAAGTAATTGTTATTTCCTACCAGTCATAAAGTTGGTGGTGTTAGTTACTATATTTGTCTGGTAAGGAAAATACAATTATGTATGTGAATTATATGAATTGCATGCAAGTCAGAGAGCTATCTAGTTCTGCTGCTCCCAATACAATTTTATATATTTAAAGACGAATTTCCAAAATTGATTGAAAAGTACAAAACTGAAGGATATAAAATTGTTAATTATTGGCTAAATGACAGTTATCCAATATTAACTCTCATTAGAATTTTGTGTCACTCACAAGACAGGTACATTCAATGAAAATTTACATGGGTGTTTCATTGAATATTGAACTAATAATATTCTTTTATCTTTCTCTTCCTCATACCTAATAAATATTTTTATTATAAACTGATATATCAATGACCTTTGCATATATGTGTTACTAATGTCACATTTCCAACATATTAGAAAATGACTTGTAAATTTTTTAGCTAAATGAACTACCAGTCAATAGAATGCCCAAGAACCAACCCGAAGGTTGCAGGTCCAAGTCCCACTTCAGGTATTGGTGTTGTGTTCATTCTATTTTTTTCCTTAGATTTGATGTACTAAATGACCTTAACCATCAGTACATTTTATAAACAAAAACACTACTACAGTTATTAGCTAACTCAATGCCATCATCAACACCCCTTTTTCTGGATGATATTATCTCATGATGCAAGGTCTTGTTCAAGTGGTTTAATGAGTTTTTTAACACTGTTATAAAATGATTTGCACACATCTGTTTCTCTGTTTGCTTTGTTACCAATGTTGCAACAACTTTGGTAATTATTAATAATTCCTTCCACCATGTATGTCAATGTCAGAACTTAGTAGAGAAAATTTCTTTATTGCGGTTGTGCAGCACTTAAAACTGTCAAACTTGTCATATTTGAAGGTTCCTTCCTGAACTGCCATCGATAAAAATTTGCCTTTCACTATATTTCTCCGTCATTTGAAAAACATCTTATGATACATTTGAAACCTTACTTTGTGAAGTGGATTTATGTTTTTCCATTTTCACTTTGATCGTGTCTTCAAAAATGCTATTCCGAATGTGAAAAATTTTATTATTTTAAGATACTTTTCTCAATGTTTACGATCACTTTAATGAAGGGGAATTCTGTTCCAATGTTGTCATTTATGGTTCAGTGTACATTTTTTCATTGAGATAGAATACAATGAAAATCATACTTTGCAAATCATTGATTAAGTTACCCACTGCCAGACGATGCATAAACAAAAAGGGAATTGTTGTTGCTTTGACAAATTATGACGAAATGTTATCATTTTTAGTATTGTAATATAAATTGATACCAAAAGAAATTGTCACTAAAATAAGAAAGAATCTTTTTATAGAACCATTGTCCATGAGTTATTTTATAGTAGTGTGCTTTAAATGTGGGATATTTATAAAAATGTGAAACATGGGGCATTTTTATTTTGAAAATCAGACCTATTAAATACAGGACAAGTGGAAATCCTGTTCTGTAAAAAACAATCCCATATACGCATTTCTATGATATTTACTGAAATTATGAATTGGAAATTCTTAATCAATCAAAGAGTTCTTCCAAAGGATTTTTTAAACTTTTGATTGTTGGGAACCTTCTGCATATATTACATAATTGGTTTTTTGTTTGGACTGATTGGCTAAATTCTTTCTGTTGATTTCTCTTAAGTTGAATGAGTCTCAATGATTTCATTGTAGTAATTCCAGTTGCAAATTTGTATTCCAATGTGAGCATGTTAACCACACAGAATAACTCTATCTAAAAAATATATAATCTTGATTGAACTTCATATATTTTTTTTCTGAAAAAGTGAATATGAAAAACATCCAAATGGAGAGAATAAGATTGTGAAATTTTCCCTTTTTTACTTTCTCTGTCAATCAATTTGTAATTTTAATGGCACAGTTTTAGTTAATATGCTTTATACAGCACTAAGTCATTTTCAATTTATCCATAACTTATCACACCATTGTATTAAATCTGAGGGAGAGGATAAATGGAAGGGGGAGAGGTAAAAATTATCATCTTATTGAAAAATGGTAATGAAAATAAAAAAGAATCTTTATGTTTTGAAACCATGTATGAGAGTTTATTCATATCAAAAGCATACTGTTATTAAAGCAAGATATTTTACATTTGAAAGGTTTTCAAAGCAAGGGCACAAAATGGTTTCAAGTACCGTGTAATGAAAATGGGTAAATGTGTAGCGATGTGGAAGGAATTATTTTTGGAGACCAGGAGAGAATAATACTGGAATTTAATGGCAAAAAATATAAGAATAGAGAATTAGGGTAACACTTTCTTTTCCTAAGCCATAATATGTGTACTTTTCTCAGGGTATCATTGTTCATCACAACACTCAGCATCTTTTTGCTTTTCCTGGGACATCAACCTTTGCTGGTTATTTCTTATAATATAAGGTCATGGCATTATTTTATTTTTATGGATAACCTTATGTTCATTAACTAGGGTAAATATGTTTATTTTCCATAAGTTGTAAGCTTAAAATAAGCTAATAACTATTGGCCTCAAGGATTTCACATTTTCTTCTCGTGATGTACTATCTACACTGACCATTATCATCCTTATTTTGATCCAAAGATTGGTTAACTTTAGCTTCCCATTCTGTGGTAATCATTAAGTGTTAATTTCCTTACTACCTGAAAACATTTTTATACCTTATTTATGTTAGATTTGACTCTAACCATCTTCCCTTTCTCCCTCCTTGTGACCTTCCTTCTCATCTGTATTGGCTTCTTTATATTTCTTGCTTATCTGTTTGTCCTCTCCTCCTGGTGCTTCTTTGCTTTAGATTTCTCAGTTCTGGTGTTTGATATCAAGCCATTTTCTTGTATGAGAGCTTTTTAAGCTTCGCAATAACACTCTGGCATATTTTTTTTCATACACATTAAAAACTATTTGGGCTAGGAATTTAACTACTATATTCTTGTGAAAGTGCATAATGGTTAACTCCTCTACCATCAGATGGCTGTTATTGACCCTTTCTTCTACATAAGAAATACTTACTCTTTCTTTAAATCCTTTTTATTCTTTCATTTAAAGTCTACAATATAATTTTGCTTCATCAAACATTCTCAAATAGGAAGGAGCTATTTAGAAATCTGATGGAGGAAATAACATGTTTAATAAAATGCTGTTTCAAATCTTAATCAGGTCAAAATGTGCATGGAAGTAAAGGTATTGACAATCTGAAATTTGTTGGCAGAAAGTCAGACAGGTTCCATTGAACAGTAATCTTTTTGACATTCTTAATGATTCAAGCACAGCAATTTTGATTATACTAGGAAAGAGTAGCTGAATAAGTTTTTGAAGGCTTTTAAAATCACTTGAAAGTATTTCTAAGGAAAGCAAAGATATGCTGGGTGAAATTCAGAATTACGAGTATATAAATAGAATGGAAGATACATTTGCAACAATTTTCATTGGAGACCCAACATTTTTAGAGAATAAAGCAGGTTTCTCTTCAGGGTCTGTTATTTTCCAAAAGTTTCTCTTTGGTTCATTATTCATAATTAGCCATAGCATTTCCATGGGATTTACATTTTTTCATTATGTTAATGTTACAAATATTTCAAAAGTCCAGGTTTTGTTTATTCATACATCCACTGTCAGAATAAGTATGGTTTTGACAATAATTGTCAAAACTGGTTGTTTTCCTTTATTCTGTGGAAATGCATAAAAGTGACAACATCTATTCATTTCGTTATAATCCTTCCCCAAGGAGAATCTTTGGAACGACTTCCCCAAAAGTCAAGCAAGTTTGAACCTGGCCAAGGAAAATTTCATAAATCCAATGAATATTTCGTGTTATTTTAATTTTCATTAAACCATTGTATATTAGAGTTGGAAAATGATGTGAAAATAACATTAAAGGTAGATTTAGATAGATATATGAAATCCCTCATTTATGCGAAAAAGAATTTCTTTAAAATTAGTATATTAATTCCTCTCAAGTATGACTAAGAAAAAGTTGGACATTTTATAATGATATCACTTAAGTGATTAAAAACATAAATCACAAAACCATATCATTAAACAATGTCATGCATATTTCAAAAGTAAATAGTGAAACTAAAATATAATCCTGTGGAAAACTAATTTTAAAAAATCTCACTTTGAATAAATTCAGTCAATTGATGCCATAAACAATTACATTAACCTTAAGGTCAATCTTTATAACCCTGGATTTGAACACTTGGAAATTAATGTATTGTAATTGCCATTATGTTTGGGACTTCTGTGTGTGGTGTATCATTATGTGATATCAGCCATGAAAGCATTCAAAAAGCCAAATATCTTCTGGTATGTGCAATAGGGATGCTACTTGTATACCTTATTCTTCATATGTTATCTAAAAAGAGACTTTAAGACACATGAATGAGAGAGATGATTTCAGTGACTTTTTTTTAGAATTCTCTTATATCTGTACTGTTGTATCTTTTCATAGTAATGAAGTTACTTAGATAATGCATAAAACAGTAAGAACCCCATACATAACTCTGGGTGGAATGATTCATGGAAATTCTTTGTTATTAAGTGTGGGATTTGTAATATTTTCCTAATTTAAAGAAGTCTTACAATAGTAATGCAAAAGTTGTACGCTATTGACATATAAACAGTATGTAGAACTACATGTTTTTGTTTTAGCTTATAGCATTTTGAATGTAGGAGTATTTTTTCTACTTAACCCTTTGATTGAGTTATATTTAAGTTTTCTTATTATTCATAATAATGACAGGATAGTGAAACTTGTAGTGAACATTGAAAGTGATTTTATTTCTCACCCAAAAAATTGGTATGGTATGAGTCTTTAAAAGAGAAATAAGTTATCTTGTGTACAATATTAATGTTTATTACATAATTAAAAGACATTCACTCTGAGTTAATAATTTTTAAAAATAAACTACAAAACTATATAATGAAGCAGTGACATGTTGGGGAGAATTTATTCATAATTAATTCAGTCGATGGAAATTTTAAATATTGTAAGAAAACCAAGTTGTATTTCCAATAGTATGTCGGACCTGTATTATGACATGCATACATTCTTATTAAATATCAGTGTAGAAATTTGTATTTTTATGTTTGCTTCACATTCATGATGGTTTTGTGCCAGACATCCTAGTGATGTAAAACTGATAGGGCAATGCAATTAAATTCATGAATGAACAGTTGTAATGGAAACTATTAGTTAAATTAGAATGATCAAATAGTGTGGTTTCAGGTGTGATGTGGTGGAAATCTGACATTATAATAAAATGGAAATAGCAATTTTTCACTGATAAAATAAACTTTATTTAACCAGTTTAGACATTACTGCATCATCTCTAGGTCAAAAGATGATGCAGTTACATTGAAACTGGTTGAATCAAGTTTATTTTAACAATGAAAAACTGCTATTCCATTTTATTATAATATTTAATGGCTGTTTTCAAATAATCAAATAATGTGATGTGATTAAAGCTAACCCATTCTGACTAGCTAACCAACTCAAAGAGTTGATGCATGATTATAAACAAGCATAATTCTTAATTTTATTTTGTCTATGTCAATGTTACTGATCTGACTAATACTGGACACATCTTATGGGGATGAAATTAATTATTTTACCTTGTCTTCAGCAAGTAATGAAAACAGTTACTGTGCAAAAATTAAAATTACTATGGCATATTAAATAATAAAATTAAATGTCTTATTTTATATATACACATGATAGATAATATATTTCCTAGCTTATGTTTAGCCTAGCTCTGTAGCCATTGGACTCCCATGGACTGTATATGGTTTTGGGGTTAGAATTCTTTTGTCATGCATTGTAGAGCAATGATGTAGGTGATTGCTCAAAGGCAAATCGTCCAACTTTTATGTTGTAATGTCATAATTGGAGGAAAATGTAACAAGAACTTACGTACCTGGATCCCTTCATTTTCTTGATTTTTATTCTTCCTTTACACCTTTTCACTGAGTTTTGAGTAGCACTAAATTGAAGATTTCTCAGTAACTGGAGTCTTCTGTTTACATGTAAGCTCTTAAGAATGATTTCCTGAGAAAAGACAATTTTTATACAATAAAATGTATAGGAAATCATTGGAAACATTTATTTCTGGTGTCATTTCTAGTGAAATCTAAATATAAGTGCTATCACTTTGAGAAAACTCTAGTTCGTGCTTGAAAGCTAGTTTAAACTTGTACTGCGATCTGCTGTATGTTTCTTTAGTTTAAACTGTTGGGAAATTTTTCTCTGAAAACATGGATGAGTTATTAACTTGAAAATGAACTATTTCGGTTGAATTTTAGAAATTGGCCAACACGTCTTGCAATGGAATTTATTAGTCATAATCGAATGATATTATTTCGAACTTTTTACTAATATAATAGTCTGGCTAATGCAAACCTCCACCTATGTGTACATAATTTATTTGCGGTACAAAGGATGTAGATATGCAGATGAAACTCATTCATTTTTCGTTTGCATTATGTTGGTAGCATAATACTTGCATGTGTTTTATACACCAGTTTGCCAAATAGAAAATGTAATACGGACCGTCATAGAAGGTAGAATGTTGGGTAGCGGAACCATAGTAATGAAAAGAATAGGCATTTTAGATGGCACTGAAAGTACGTGTAGCAGGAAGTTAACTATCAATTCAGACTTAAAGTAAGTAGGAGCGCAGGAATTATTTATCCTCAGGAAGCCCATGTTGGTGGTATTAGTTTACAAAGTCCATTGGAAATGAATGCCAATAACGCGTGCAATGCCGTCATTTTTATTGTTTATATTGGAATAATTAATCATTGATCTTCATACTGCGTGTATGAATGCTTTTCATTTTGAGTTGGGTGGTATGCTCTATATAATTTGTCTGAAGTTATCGTGTGCAGTGTTTCTCCGTAACAAAAAAAATACCATTATTTCGATTAATATACTTTTAATTATTTTGGCAGTGGCAGTTTTCAATTATCAGCAGCAAAAAAGATAAAATCGGCCAGTTGTTAACGAATTCTAGATTGGTATTATCTCGAAACTCTCCTGATTTATTTATAGCTTATTCTAAAGTCTCGTCAGTTAGTGTTTTGTAAAGTTAAATTAGTCAAATGTGATTGATTAGTCACCAGCGTCGTCGTCATATAATCCTTATGTACGAGTATACCTCGGATACGGTGACATACAATCCCAATGACACTTATGTAGTCTTGGGATAGTTTCCTGTCGTTATAAGTTTTCCTTACTTATTATTAAGTCAATGGCGCTAGGTGGTCGTTGTAGGCCAGTGGATAACCCGCTTGGCCACTGAACGGGAGTCGCGGGTTCAAGACCCTGTTTTTTTTTTACTTCCTGCTAGAATCCAAGCATAGGGATTTTCTGGGTACCGGATCTTCCACGGATCTCACAGTCGGCACAAGGAAAGGAACTGGCCTCCATACCCTGATATAAGAATTGTCACATGATGGTGAGCTCTACCCTCACCTAACAAGAACCTCACCTTCCACCTTAGGGTTAAATAACTTTGCTTATTGCACTGTTTCCAACTAAACGAGCTTTGGAAGTTCTACCCAATTCATTTATTTTTTTCAATTCTGGATATCATATATATTCTGGTACGCCGGGTCCCACGATGGAGTGCCATTGTGGGTGATTTGGGTATGAGTTTTTTGATAGTGCTGGTTAACGGTGTTAATGATCTATGTACGATGGAGTACATAGTGCGTGAAAGAATTATGCATTAATAACCCGGTTTACCACATGTAAAGTATATGGAGCGAGAGTAAGCAAGACGGAAGTTAAGATTTTCTAGATTAGACTGCGTAACATATGAAAGTGTGGAGCTCACGCTGCTCCGGATGTGATTGGTGTGTGTCATCTAAGCCAAAATCGTGAAGAAAGCCTTTTTTTTAGTTTAGATCGTTTGATTAAGAATAGGGCGTCACTGTGTCCTATATGTGATGAGTGTTGACATTATTGAGCGATCTGATACTTATTTTCGAAATTATAATGCTTCTATGATGGTGAAGATGCTCTCTAATCGGTTAGGGTAGGTTTTTGATGAACTCCAGAAGCAACAGAAATCTTACCCCACCATGCGATAATTCCACTAAATCGCTGCATACGTTCTACATGCCTCCTTTATCTAAACTCCCTTTTCTTTTATCTTTCTCTTTGAACATGTGTTATGCTTTATTGCCTTATTGAGTTCTTTATTTAAGCTCAGAAATGATTTCATTGTTCTGAAATGCCCCCAATATTTTGGATATATGTTGTAAATCTCTTTGCGTAATGTCCGTATAGCTCAAGAGGTCGCTTTCCGGATGACCCCAAGGAATAAGTAGAGTCGTGTTGTTTAATGACGTTTTCTTCAAAAAAGTTTTTGATAGCTGGAATGTTCCTAGTGCTAAATAGTCACCGTTGTCTTTCTGATGAGAATCTTATAGTACTACCACCACTATCGTAAATGGAAACTTTTAAGGCCAGAACGAACTTTAGGGAGTTTATCGGTTTTCCTGGCCTTTCGGCATAAGAGACAGGAGCATTTGCTTCTATCCACTACCTTGATGTGGTAATACGATATATAAGATTTATCCAGATTGAAGTTCCCTCGACAAGATGAGACAGCGGACCATTCATAATAGATCCATACTGTTCTCATTCTGGTTATCTACACCTACAATGCAGTATACCAGTCCTGAACCTCGAAATGGGAAGCCCGGTCTTTACTACCGAGTCCTACCTATTTTATTATTTTAGTGGTATCTCTTAGATTTTGTTGAGGTAGATTAAAAGTTCCGTGCACGAGAACTGCAGTTCCGTTATAAAATTTGCCTTCATCGTCTCTTATGTTTCTTTCCGCTACCTGATTATAATAGTTATTTTCCAAATGGTTTCCTCGCCATTCTTCTGGAGTGATTTTTTTGTCGATCGTCTCTTTATTCACCTTGAATTATTCCTTTACGAAAAGTTTCCCTGGCATACACCATTGGTTGAAACTTTTTACCGAAAAATTCCTTCAGCATTCCTCTTCATTGATTCACCTAAAAAGTAAGGGCGTGCTCCAGAACATTACGAGCTTGTTGGCTTTATTTAGTTCACTTTTTTATTTGATTGAACAACTATTAATGTTCATAGGTCCAACCTTGCGACAACTTCGCCGCTTCCACCTGCTTAGCTGCACGGTGCAGGGGTACATCCGTAAAAACCTCGATGCCCTTGATGTGAACTCGTCGTATGGTAAACATACAGTTGCAGTCATAGATGTAGCCGCGAAGGCAAAAGTTTTAAGTATTTGGCTGATCAGTATTGTCCATGTAACTCACTCTTCCATGTGTATAAATTTTCGAGCTACTAAAATGCCAGACGGATCCGGGATTTAATTTCCTGCCGAGGTCGAGACATGGTGACTGAATGCATCTTCTTTCAAATATCGTTTCGATAGACTTTGAAAGTACTCTGCAAATGATTCAAGGCTGATGAAAGTGCAGAGATGTACGAAAAAGTGAGTTTCAGTTTATGAAAATGAAGCTCACGCTCTTTGGGGACAGTGCAGTCTGCTCGACAATTGGCGATCACGGGAAAAAAAAACTACCGCTCTTCTTTAGCCGTTCCACTTTATACTCTTCGATTGCAACCCGTCCAGAAACTATTTCTCCATGATCTTTTGTTCTTCCGGCGCTCCTTCATGTGCCGAGCACCCCAAGGTTTCGTCGATGCCAATGCGAAGGTGTGGACGAGTTGCCAGGTTGAAGGAGATAGGGAAGGCGTTTAAACGGGAGCGAATCCTTGGTGAGTTGGGATAGGAGGCGAAGGGTTGGCTGCCTCCCTTGAGCGATAGGCTTACATTTACCCGCCACCGCGCGGGGAGGGTTTTGCACTGGACGAGGTGATGGCTTAAGAGGCGGGGTGGGGGTCGGGTGGCGTTGTAGAGCGGGACGACGTGATAGCGAAATCGGTGACGGTGTAGACTGTGGAAGGCGGACGATTTCTTTCGCTGCAGCGGTGTCGGAGCTCTCTAGGCATCTTAAGACGGCGGGAGGCAGAGCGGAGAGGTGCGGAGGAGGCGAGTGTTGCGGCCGGGATTGTGGTGGGTGGGGTGAGATGGAGGAGGAGAAGTCGTGGTTCGTAGCGGTGGTAGGGGGTGCCGTGATAGTGGCCGAGATGCAATCGGGCCCCACGGAGAGTCCCGTGCGGGGAGAGGGAAATACCCCCCACCTCTCCATTTCCCTTCCACCACCCTTCTTCCACCTCCCGTCTCTCTTCTCTACCTTCTCCGCTCGTGGGCGTGCGTGCAGGGAGATGAGAAGCAGGCACGCGAGCGGGGGGAACTACCTGGCGCACTCTTACCCCTCCGGTTTCCCTCGCTCGAACGGCGGAAAGAACGAGGTCTCAGAAGCGAAGGGGACCGGGGGGGGTGTGTGGAGGGGGTCGATGAAAGGGTTGACTTTCGATGGGTGGAGGAAGTGGGTGTGCCGGGG
>WURS02000019.1:5234646-5270281 GCA_011762765.2 Rhinocypha anisoptera
GAGCCTTTCCTCAAGCCGCGACCTCTCCCGCTCTTCCCTCGCCGTCCCCAATTCCCCCTTAAACGCGCACCTTTCCTGTAATTTTTTTTCATCCTCCGATATTTTTCCACCTCGTGGGAAAATCGTTTATTGCCCAGAATTTTTTCTTCTTTCGAAGATCGTGTGATTGCGGAATTGAGGATTTTTTTTCCTGTTGTTTTTTTTGCCCGGAGTCGACGCTGAAAGAACCCTAATTGCTTCCATCCCCTCCTCCTGTTACCGGATTAATGGGATTCGTTTATTGGATTTTTCCGTGTTAAATGTGTGGGTTTTTTGGAGGACGACCGCGTATAGTGGAGGAGGGATGTTGGAAGTGAATTATTTTTTGTGGAAGTGGGCCGTGACCACTGTGTTTTTAATCTCTTGTCATTCGAGCGTGACGTGTTTTCTGTATGTTTAAAAGTTCTCTGACCTTTTCAACGGTAAATGTAAATGGTGTGATCTTATGAGGTTTCTATTGGTTTTCTGCCATTCGCATTTACATGCAATCATGGCTACCATAGTTTGAATTGAGCGTTCCACATGTGCTTTGAAAGAGATAGTTCAAAGAGTATAATTCTCAAGCCATAGCCAACAATACTCTCATATATTTAACTTTTGACTCATGGGCATTTATTATTCCGATTCTGTTTCCCGTGCGACGCCAATGATTATTTCTTTGGATCTAGAATTTTTAAAATTTAGCTTGAACGCAGTTTTGATGCTACTCATTTGTCGAACGAAATCGATGAATGACTCTAGGCGCCTTCTTATAATCCCCATGTGCGAGTGAAAGCTTATGCTACACACACACACCATCCACTGAGATTACTTCTTATTATTCAACGTACAATGTATAAAGTGTAAATAACAACATTTCGACCTTCATCATAACAAAGAAAATCTTCCAGAAATATAATTGATAAATTGGGGTGATGATTAAAACTAAGAACGATTCACGGAAGAAAAAATTAATGATTTCTATAGAGTAAGTTGTTTAAAAATTGCATTAATATGACCCCGTTATTTGAATGAAAATCACGGTGTTTAATACGTTCATATGTTGTCATGGGTATTCTTACAAAACCCCAATCTGATGTTGCACTTTGGAAACGAAGATATTTGCAGAGGTGTTAAAAATGACTCGAGTTTTTAGTGACTGGCGACCTTGCGGGAATCCTTTTTGCATTGCATTTATGCTAAGTGAGTGAGGTAGGAGGGAGGAATGAAGTAAAAAGGGGGCTAGAGCACGAGGAGAAGGGAAAGGGGTGGAAAGGGGAATGAAAAATGGTTAGCGCGGTAGTATCTGACGGACTCCGCGCTCCGGCATAAGGGCAGCGAGTTCTCTGATGGCGTTGGTGATATTTCACCCGAATCGTATTACGAGGGTCACGGGTACCACGCAAATAAGATGGAGGTGAGATAACTCCCGAGGGAGCACGAGGGTAGGGAAGGGGCACGAAGGAGGAGGGGTCGTTGGGAGTAGGATGACGGCGGGGAGCCTGGCGAGGGGTTTGGGGAGGGATGCGGGTGGTTGCGAGAGGTGAGAGAGACGGGGGACGGGGAAGAGGAGGAACGAGAGGGGACGGAGAGGATGGATGGGGGAATAGGGCATTTTATCGATCAATTTTCCCCTCTGACCTCACGGCACGGATTTCCAGAGGCGAACGGTGGAGATTTCGAACGCTCTAGCACACACACACACACACACACACAATCACCAACACCAGCGTGCGCCCAACAATCGTTGGGACTGGATGTGCACGGAAGGCTTAATTCAGCCCGTCACGCACCCCGTCTCACCCCTTCCCCCGCCCCCACCTTCCTCTCCATGTGCCTATGGATATTTATACATGAATGCAAACTTTTTTAGGAACGACCTTGGGAGGGAGGAAGAGGAGCGCGTCTCAGAAATACATATTTACTTTTGTGTTTACACTGTTTGGCTCATGGTTTGGTATTTTTTATCACAAGTTTTTCTATTATTCTTTTTTTACCTTATCCGTGTGTGTAGGTCGCGAATTTAAAGAATTATATCAATTTTGTACCCCAAGTTTCTCTGTAAGAGTATCTCAATTTGACCATAAGCTTTGGGAAACGGACGTTGACGGGTAGAAGGGTAACTTTCTTGCATTGTATTTCCCTCTGATTGCTATCGCTTACAGGGTTATCTCTTATTAGGGTGGAGTAGTTTTTATCTTGAAGGGCTTTGTCCGTGTAACCATTAGAAAGATTTGGTTTAGGGTTGAATGTGAATTGATTTTCATTTACGTAGTCTTACTCGATGGCTTCGTGTTAATGTGCCGTTGCGTAGTTAACGTCCAACGGAATGGTTTATTCACATCTAAGAGATAGAATCATGTAAAATAGAAATAATTCCGTCTTGTTTTATAACATATATTACCGGTAGCTGACGATTACTCTAGATAATAATGAATTGAAATGAATGGTTTGTGCAGGACGAAACGATAATCATTCACTCTGTCAATTTAAGACGATCAACTATGATAGTACGATATCTTGAATTTTCCTATACATTTCATGGCCGCAGTCATTGTAACGCATCGCGGGGGGGGCGCTGACAGCGAAGCTAGGCCTTAAATAAGAACTGCAAAATGATTACTGACAGTTGGAATTACTTTTGAATAACTGTCGGGAAATACACTTATTCCAAAGAATATGCAGCTTTATTGTGTTTTTTTTTATATTCTCACGCTATTTCTTTCTTTATGAAATTAAGGTAACTCAATTCGGTAAGGTTAACTCATTTATATTTCGATTGTTTTTATATTTGTCATGTCCATTATTTATAGACTTAACACAACTATCTGTCTCTAGTTACGCATTATACTTGGATCTCCAATTTGCTTTATTATTATGGGTCAGTGAAAATGTCTGCGTCGTTTATAAGTGGTATACAGTTGGAAGATATTGTTTTTCTCCCAAAAGAGTTCGTACTTAATATTATTACTAGCGTAATTTACGTTGGCAACTTTGACTGACCATACTTCATTGTACCGATGGATTCTATTCAGGATTATGACTAGCTGTAGTAATGTATAAATGATCTTAATGTTATTTTGCTAGTGTGATGGAGATTTTAAATTGTTTCTGTGGTTATAATTAATTTTACTCTTATAATGTCGCTTATACGCTTACTTATTACTTATTTTATGCTTATAATTCAACATTCTGAATCATTGCCACGGCCTTAGCAATGAGGTCATTTGTCAAGTATTAAATACTAACCCGAGTGTATTCAAAATTATTTCTATGTTAGAAGCTGATGACACTAGTTAACTTTTTCTATGTACTAGTTACTAAGTCCGTAATAAGTATTTGGAGACAAGAATTTACTCTCTATATCATATAGTCTATATCAATGGTTCCCAAAGTGGGTGCCACCGCCCCCTTGGGGGCGGTGCTTTGGTCTAGTGGGTAAAAAGAAACAAGGAAGTTTCGATGGGGGGGCGTTTGTGCATAGGTTTACACAATTAAGGGGGGCAGTGACTCGAAAAAGTTTGGGAAACACTGGTCTATATCACTGTGGAAGTGTCTTACTCCCAATGGCGGGGGGGCGGTGAAAGCCTGAAGTAATAATAAAAAAAACAATGACCTGATTTTAAGTTATGTCATGTGGTTGGATGGTAAATAATTAATTTGCAAATCATTTTATAGTCTCCATTGTGAACGCGTGACCTTTCATTACACATCAAAGTACAATAAAAATGAGAAAACAAAAAAATAAGTTGTGACAGTATGAGAAAAATAGTATAAATCAACTGAGTAAAATGCACTAAATGTATGACCATCTGTGTATGAACCTTTTGAATTTAGAAGAATTAGCATGTTTTACTGATACTGGAAGGTGGTTAAGTAATTTGTATTATGCCATTTTAACCAAGGATTTTTGTGATTTTGCTGTTCTATATTGGTTAATAGATAACATATTCTTCCTTGTATTTTAAAAATGAGTTTCACACCTTCTAGGGAACAAATGGAGATTATACTTTGCATACAAAAGTATTTTGTAACCATGCAGATTATATGCAGTCTAAAGTTTGGAGTGGTAACAAGGTGACAAGTTAATATCCTGATAGCTTTTTTGTGTGAGGGAGACTGATTTCAAATCAAGTGCATGACTCCAAATTTTCAGACCTAATGTATACATGTTCTACTGTATATTTCTTGCCTGATACAATTGAATTTAGAGTTGAATAATACCATATAGTAAAGAATACTTTGTCTATGCTCTTTGCTAATACTTGTACCGGATGCCCTCCAGGTAATTGTTTTTTTTAGCTTTATTGAAGATGTAATAACCAATATTCTTTGATTTCATTTCTCCACTTTCCATGAGAACCTGTTTTATATTTTCTCCTCTGCAAACACAAATTATTCAAAATTTGACATTTTTACTCTCCTAGATTTTCCACAATTATGTATCATTCTCTCTCTCTTATTTTTAGAATTCAGAACAGAAAAGTGAACTTACAACAAGTGAACACATGATGAGTACTTATTTAATTTTTGTCTGTGGGAATCCAAATCCTTATTGTCTTCCTGATTTTCAAATTGAATGATTAATAATACTTTTTCACATGTAATACAATTCTTTAATATAATTATGTATAGAGTGAATCAATAGGAACTGAGTTTTCTCCTTCCTTATATTACAAAGTTTATCTCTAATTACTTATCCCATTACAATTTTTTTTAAAACCATACCTCAGTGGTTGACTATACCTTCGCAAATAGTGTTTGGGTATTTCACAGAGCAAGTTCAATTTCATAGAATTGTACAGTTTTAAAAACTTCCCTAATAGTTTCAGAGTGGTCAAGGACCTAACTGCTTCTCAAACTTTAATCAGAAACACAAAATACTGTTTTAGGAATTGCCAGAACAGTGGAGCAACACCAAGAGGATCGCTGTCATAATAAAGCAGCAGGTGGCTCCCCTGCAAGCCATTGAGGTAACTCGAATACGCAAAAAAATATCGCTGTTTGACACCTGCCAAGGTCTCTACCGAGAGAAGTTTAAAAAGTCTGCTTTTCTCAAGTTAGTGCCTTTCAAAAATCCAATTAAAATAATAAAAGTGTCTTCTCAAAAATTCCATTTTTTGTAAATATGCTATATCTCCCTTCTGCAGGTTCAACTGTGATAGACCATATAATTTATTGGATGCCACCAACAAGGACCTGCAGTTGCTTGAAGGGGAAATGAAGAGGATTCATGAGTCCGCCTCCCTCTTTGAAGTCAATGTCACAGAATTCAAGCAACTGAGACAGTGTTGCAAAGAGCTCCGTATGCTGAAGGTTTGTGCTGATGGAAATTGTCCTTATATAGTTTAAAAGTGTTGAGTAATTCAAACATGCCTCTTTCATTTGGTTCTTATGTATCAATAGGGAACAATTGCTCCCAAGCTTCATAAGTAATGATGAAATTTTAATTGATCCAACTAAACCAGCATGATCTTTGCAGTCAATAACCAAAAGTATATCTAGGCTGATTTCACAAAATTATTTACAATGTAAAATTACATAATGGTTTTTCACTTATTATGTTCATTGGTTTTTTGTTCTAATATATCCATTTGGACCACACTGTATATGTGTCAGACACCATATGAAATAGTAACAGATGGAGAATTGGAATAGACAGTATATTTTCTACTCCTGGTGTGTCATCCTTGGCTTACCTCTTCGGTTCTTTGTTTCTAGAGTCCCTTCAGGTCAGTGGTGATCCTTTAGTCTCTTCTGACCTGAGGACACCAACGGTAATGCCAGTGAAACTTGTTCCAGCAATATGGGCCAACATGGAAGAAATCCTAGAAGACATGGATCCTCTGTAGTTCAAGAGTTTCATTGTTGCATACTAAATTTATTCACTGCAGCTTTCTTTTTCTCACCATAATAAAAATTACCAGCAGTATATTTCACAATATATTTTTCCAATTAAAATATTCATAATTATCATTTCTAGGCTGCTGGTTTAGAAGTATGTTTGATATATGTATTTTTGTTTCAGCAACTATGGGATTATGTACACATTGTGCAGACTAGCATTGAAGATTGGAAGTTGACTCCATGGAGGAAGATTGATGTTGAAAATATGGACATAGAGTGCAAGAAATTTGCAAAGGAGATCAGGGGTAAGTCTACATCCCAAAACAAAATGTTGTTATGATGCCTTCTTTTTTATGTAACCCAATTATTGGCTGTGAAAAAATAAAAAGATTCCACTGCTCTGTATACATGTAGTAATAGTCAAATGAGGCATAGTTCTGTTAAGCCATTTGTTATCAGATTCTTAGTCCCAGGTATTAGTTGTGAACAACTAACATACCTTGCGATCTCATAGTGCTTTGTATCATGACCTATTTTGATCAAAGAAAATAGCAGTCCATTCTCTATTGCTTAATCTAGTTAAACTTCATTCTCATCTACTTCTCCTCACCTTGTGTCCTTAGACTTATCATACAATATGGTCATACCCTCCTCCATCAAATACCTTTGCCAGGTAACTCCTTTCTATATATACCTTTGCTCCCCATCCTCTTTCCCCATTTTGTGCATTCACATGCCAAAATGAATCCTTGAGGAATTTGTCTGCACACTTGTGAGCCTAAAAGTACATATGAAGTAGAGGCTTACTCTGGATTTTCTCACCCAAGAATAGATGCACATATATTTGTCTTATGTAGTAGGAAGACCTGGGATATTCTGACAAGTATGTGTGCGAAAATGATACTATATGGCATCTTTTCTGTTTTTACTTCTGTATCATTCCCCCTGCAGCCCTAGATAAGGAGATGAGAGGATGGGACACTTATACTACCCTTGAGGCAACTGTGAAGAACATGCTGACCTCACTGAGGGCTGTGGGAGAACTGCAAAATCCTGCCATTCGTGAGAGGCACTGGCATCAGCTGATGAAGTCTACCAAGGTCTCTCACCGTCACCCACACTCACATACACACATCTATACTGGTTGCCAGGGATGGCCCTGCTGGCTCCTCCCTCCCATCAAATTGTCTGTTTACCATGCAGACTGTTCATCAGGCCTCCATTTTCCAGTCATATTACTTTGGTCACTTCAGCTCCACTATGGTCTTAAATCAATTATTGAACTACATAGATTTTTAAGAGGTTTAAATGTTTGAACCATTAATTAATCAGTAACAATCTTACCGATGGATGGAGTAAAAACTACATATTCCAAGGGAGCTACTATATTTGTCATATTTAGAATATATGTGAAATATGTATAATGTCATTTGTCACATTCAATGCTGCCTGCAACAGTGTTGCACATCAAGTTTGTTTTGATGGGCAAGCAGTGACCATGTGTTGCTTCGGCTTACTCATTTTTAAATGGCCCAAGTCCATTCTACCAGAGGGAATAGTCTATAATGTTAGCCCAGCAGCAATAGTGTTAATGAACAATAAATTATTTGGAATCTTTATTAACTACTTCAATTGATAATATGACCAATGCTAAGTTTCATGTTTTGCTCATGGGTCTCATATTATTATTATGAAGAATTGGAATTTAAATGATAAGTATAATAATGGTTAAATGGAAGTGGAACAGTATTTGAATAATATTTTACCATAGGTATATTTGAAGGTAGAATGTCTTACAGCTAACTATTTCTTCATCCATGTTACTTATCCTTATTTCTTTCCCTTCTCTTATGTCTTCTAGAACTGTCTTAGCTTAACCATTCTCTCTTGGTATTTCTGTCTCTTGACACAGCTCAGACTGACCAGCCTTTCCCACTGTAATTCTCATCTTTTTCTCTTATGATCTTATAATTTTACTTATGTTATTTCTTCCTTTGCTTCATAACCAAATGAACCACATGTCCAAATGCTTTTTTTCTTCTTGTTGCATTCTTTACCAACCGATTCTTGTGAATTCTGTGCTATATCTTTGGGACTGAGGGGGACGTTGAACTCTTTCTAAAACTAGATTAAGAATTGAGTTTTATTAGCAAGTAGCAAATTGTGTCTCAATATTGTTCTGACAAGATTTTACCAATAATATGTTTTCCTTTGTTACTAAAAATGTATTTAGAAAATGATCATTAAATTTTGTAATGTCACTACCTTTTAATTTGTCTCAGATACAATAAATCTATAGCTATCATGATCATATTCAAATATAATTTAATTTATAAACTGCAAGTCCACCTCAGTCATCTCTTCCTCTTCTTCTGTTCTGTCTTCTTTATATTCTTTTGAACTATTCATTTCTGTCCTTTCACTTTTCTGAGTAACAAAGCTGAGTATGTATTAGGTTTCATTATATATCTATATATATTTTCCAATATTTATCATATCAAAATATGAACTATTTTTGAGGTTTTTGTGGTTCAAGATGATGTTATTTTAAATTCTTTCAGGAAAATATGTATGTAATTCCAAAGTGCTTTGCTAATACTTTTGCAAAGCATTTGTAACTTTTTCACAAAAACCTTTTTCTGATGTATTTGATATTGTCTGATCTGATGAATTGTGATGGTACCGTATTTCATCTTGATCCACAAAAGTTTTACAGTAATGCACTTGAGTAAATTTTCTTAGAGCTTACCTGAGTATTTAGACTGTGTTTGTGACCTATATCAGGAAGCCCATGGTTTATATTGGATATCAGATATTGGAATATAAATACAGATTGAGTGTCACCATAATAAGTCCACCAGATAGTGGATTTTGGTATCCTGTTTCATCATATCTGATTGAATATATGCCCACCTGTCTCTCCAAATTAACCATGGCCTTTCATATATTTTGTGTGATAAAAACTGCAGTTACTGCTGCTTCTGTTTCACTTTTTGGCATTTTCCTTCCCGATTCCTCTGTGCTCAAATGAGCACTTGGCTGTATGCTTCCATCCTTCTCTGTTGTTACAATTGGCAGAGTTTAGCTTCGCTCCCTCCAGAGTACACGGTAAGTGTATGCACTCTTCCAGAGATGCCGCATTAACATTTCATTTTCATCCCCAAATATCTCTCTTTGTCACAGAAAACTTTCCTGACAGTAACAAAGTGATGATGTACTCACACCTTAAGTGTGTCAGAATATTCTAGCATGAATACTTGCAATATCTGAATGTAGTACAGGGTAAAAAAGTTGCATGATTTTTCTAGTACAGTAGTATTTTGCAAAATTATCATGCTGATAAATTGTAGATAATGTGCTTATTTAGAAACAAGTAGATTTTGACAAAAGACTTTTTATTTACTTGATCAAACATCTAAAATAATTTAGAAAGAATGCACATATTATTTAATCTGAAACATGTATAACTGCCAGAAATACACAATATTTGACCTTTTCTTCTTTCCATCTGTCTTTAGTATGACGTAGATTCTATAATCCTTTTAATTTATATTAATAATGATATCTAGAAATTTATCATTTGCTTGTGGAAGTGTGAAAATTAGCCTTCCTAATTGTTACTAAGGCATAAATAAATGAAGAAAAAAGATAGTTTAATTACTGAATGTATCCCATGTAAAAAACTTATCAGTATTAATTACACATAGTAATTTCCTTCAATTATGTATATACTAAGAAAAAATTAATGTGAGGATAGTGATAGAGTTCTCAAGTGGTGATCTAAAATTTCACTTAAACTCCTACTACTTCACAGTAAGTTTCAACATGTTCAATATTGAAATTCTAATAATTTGATATTTGGTCATCGAAATTACAAAAATCCAGGTTCGTTTTGTGATGGATGAGAAGACAACTCTGGCTGATCTGCTGGCTCTTGACCTTCATGAGTGTGAGGAGGAGGTTAGGAACGTTGTGGATCGTGCTGTCAAGGAAATGTCAATGGAGAAAGTTCTAAGGGAGCTGGACATTACGTGGTCTTCAATGGAATTTGAGCAGGAGACGCATGCTCGCACAGGAGCACTCCTCCTGCGAGCCTCGGAGGAGCTGATTGAGACACTGGAGGAGAATCAGGTATGCTGACAGACATCACTGATCTTAAAAATGCATTTGTGTCCCTTA
Organism: Rhinocypha anisoptera; assembly: GCA_011762765.2. NCBI lineage: Eukaryota > Metazoa > Arthropoda > Insecta > Odonata > Chlorocyphidae > Rhinocypha > Rhinocypha anisoptera. The sequence goes on from WURS02000019.1 coordinate 5,244,691, forward strand.
CGATGGACCTCTTTCAGAGATATTAAAATCAGCTTTGTTTACCCCTTTGCACTGGAGCCCTAAACAGGAATACAGTCCTAGCACACGAGAGTGCAAAGAAAAATTTTGATCCTCTGTACGGAGCTCGTTTTCAGGAGAGTTTGAAACTATAATTTTTAACTTATTATAATAAGTTTCCCAGGCATAAAATTTTTCCCTCTTGGACACTTCTCAGTGGGACATGAGACCTTTTCTTGCCTTAGGGGCACCTGTGACCTCTCTCGCAGTCACATCAGCAGTCCCTCTCACAGCATGTGCCCATGGTCCAATTTGTTATATACCATAGTTTTTAAAAAGAAATTATCAATTAAAATTCTACAAATATGATGAAAGAAATGAATTTCTTGTGATTCATTGTGTGGGTACAATTTTTAAACAAAATTATTGTCAAAATTAACTAGGATCTCGTACAGAAGACTCTTGTAAGAACATATCAGTAGCTACTTATGTTTAGTTATTATATTTCATACTGAGGGTGAAATCATATTGATTATTAGTCTCCTATTGTTTTAGAGTGAAATCTCCCTCTTATGCCTTTTTTCTACCAAAAGTACGAATCATTTTGCCATAAAGTCGATATTTTTTTCAGTTGTAATAGGCATAAATAAATTAAGAAAAAAGTCTTTAATAATATAAAGTCTTAAATAAAATACTTTTTTTTGTGAGTTTTACTAATAGTGTTATGGCCATGTGCATTGTAGGCTGTCGTAGGTGTAACTACCTCCATATGAAAATGTACAGAAATCCTAAAGGATTACTTTGCATTATTTCCTCACTTGATACAAGAACATTGTTAAAAATAATGGTAGACTTTATTTTTAAAATGGTATAAGCCTAGAAAAGTGATGGGAATTCAGTTTTTAAATAATATTACTTGGGTTTATAAAAATTGATGTTTTAAAAAATACATCCGACAAACAAAAAATTGATCGTGGATAAATTCCAAGAAAGGGGCAGCCAGACTGACAAAAGGTCAATTAACCACCATCCAGGAGGTGAGTGAAGGGTTTGACGTCCTGCAGAGGTGGGTTGAAACAGAAAGAAAATATACCTGCAACGGTTAGCATCTGGCTGAGGTACAGCAACCAATATCACTGTCTGTACTGTTTGTACTGGGGGGATGATTCAGAACAACCAAGATATATTGGTCAGTCAGCATGAAAGGGTTAAGACATTATTCTAAATAGGCATCACATAAAAAATAACATAAATTATTCAAATGCAAAATACAATGTATAATACAAAGTTTACTTTTTTTCTCTAAAACAATTGAAAAATATACTGGGATGAATTATACTAATGATCTATAATATATATAATAACTATAAGTAAATCAGTCTTCAAAAAGGATGATTTTGAAATAAACAAATTGTGAGATAGATGAATTAGATATTTCATCATTACAGTCATTTTTTCATTTTCATCATTATTGAAATTTTACTTATTAACATTAATTATATTTTAATTGATATAAATTGTTTGACATCATAGGTGTTTGTCATTCTATGTGTACTTGGCAGAGAATTTAAGAGTCCATGAATGGATGGGTGTAACAATGTTTATTAGGTAAAAAATTAATTATTTTAAAATCAGCGAATACATATCTTCATGGAATTTCTTGCACACAACCCAAGAACTTATAGATTAGCCCATTGGCACCCTATAAAGGGTTAAAATATGAAAAGTTCTTTTATTCTTTTAATTAAGTAAGTTTTTTCTTTTATTCTTTTAATTAATTTACAGTTTGTGTGCTACATTTCATAAACAATGGTCATGTCCCAGTCAGTGCGTGCTATGCCCTCTTGCATATGTTCATGCAAAATGGGAAATAATTCCTGGAATACCGAAGGAAAGTTTGATAGATTCTCTAATGTTGTGAAAACAATAATTGTATTAGTGCCCATATTTTTGGTGACTTATTTTAGCACATTACTGAAGTTGCTGAATTAATTCTTTCCATATCTGTATTACATTCAATAATAGGTCCAATTGCAAAACCTTATCACTTCCAAGTTTGTGGCTCACTTCCTGGAGGAAGTGTCCTCATGGCAAAAGAAACTTTGCATTGCAGACCAGGTCATCACTGTGTGGTTTGAGGTGCAGAGGACATGGACACACCTGGAGTCCATTTTTATGAGCTCAGAGGACATTCGCAAGCAACTCCCTGAGGATTCAGCACGATTTGATGGAGTTGACAAGGACTTCAAGGTAGTCCTTAGGAATCAGTTAAATTCACAAATTCATGCATGTCCTCTCACAAAGTTTTCATTTGGTATAATTTTATTCCATGAAAATTACTCTTAAACTGAAACTGGAAAGTTTTTAGCTTTGATATTTTCTTGTTTTTTTTTTCAGAAAATGACATATTTGTGGAAAAACTAAATTTTTTTGATATGGGACATTTATGCTTGAAACTTAATATGTATCTAAATCTTGTAAATTTCAATTCATAGATCATCTTGGTTCAGCATTAATAGTTGTGCAAAAATATATTTAATGGATTGTGCATAAAAACTATAAGGAATTTAAACTCGTACAGGGTTAAAAAATCACAACACTGCAATTCCACATAAATAAATAACTATTTCCACGATCTAGGTTTCACCACAGCATGGCGTCATCAGGTGATGATACCATACTGTGGTGAAACCTAGATCATTGAAATAAAGTTATTTATTTATGTAGAATTGCATTGTTGTGATTTTTTAACCCTGTATGATAGAAAAATTCCATCTAGTTACGGCTGAAACCATTTCATACATTTCAGGATTTAAACTGTTGTTCAAGGAAAAGGATTCAATTAGTAAAATATCTGTTGGACTTAGATTTGACTTGGAACTGGATCCCCCAATTCTAGGTATTTTGACAGTTACTCAACTAGGAGGGTAGTCTTTTACCGCACCCTTTTTATACCAAGTGATTAAGTAAGTAATTTTAAAGAAATACTTAAATATATTGTAATAAAGTTTCTATGGCGAAAACATCACAAAGAAAAACTCACTGGAAATTGGTGTGTTATATTCCTATTCAACTCAGATATCTTATCCAGGACTAATGTGGAATCAAATACTGTCTCTTAGTTAATTGAACCTAAAATTGCACATGCTTACAATTATCATTATTAATTTTTATCTAAATGGTTTTCATTAAAAGCCATTCAATGCAATATTATAAAGAACTGAGTATACATTATATTCAAGTACAAAGCTGTAATGAACTACATATTTCTTTTCCGAACCTCTGAACAAAAAGAATATTCTTTATCTTGGATGCAGTTGCTGACACAAGAGATGTCAAAGACACCAAACGTAGTTGTGGGCACAAACCGACCTGGTTTGAGAGAGCGACTGGAAGGCCTCCAAAAGCACTTGACACTCTGTGAAAAGGCACTTGCTCAGTACCTGGAAACAAAGCGACTTGCCTTTCCCAGGTTTTACTTTGTGTCATCTGCTGATCTGTTGGATATTCTATCCAATGGGAATCAGCCCGAGTTGGTCACACGGTAAGCATTCCACCTTTTGGGAACCTTGTTATTGTGATGCACATTTATATTACATACAAATTTTTATTTTCTACTCCCCATGATTGCATATATGATGGATTCCTTTTAGTCTAACTCTTTTTAAAATGTGTGGATTTATATATTCCAACATTTACTATGGCATATAATTTAAACTTGTCTTGACTTTAGCATCTTAGTTTATTGCTCTAAACTCGGATAATAACCTTTGGCATTCCAGATGGAAATGGTTTTCTTATTGGTCTCTCTACAGTTAAGAAGTCATCAATAAAAATGATATAATACTAATACAAAACAATAAATTATTAGCATTTTAGTAAAAGTAAATAAAATTTTATGTGAAGATAACTATTTTTTTCACTTCTTCGATGGTGTCAAAGTACTGACCAGCAAGAAATTCCTACAGGTAGCAGGACAGGGCCACATTGTCATGGGACAAGACATGGGTGTCCCACATGACTGCAAAATGAACAGTCAAGGAAAGGCAAGACATTACATCTCCAGTCAGAGTGAAAATCAAATTTGACAATCTCAACATGCAAGATTATGGCAACTGTGTTATGGGATAGATATGGCATCCCGTTAGTTGCTTTTATGCCAAAAGGTGAAAAAGTGAAAACAACAGTCATCTTTTGATGAATTTGGTAGTCTTCTATTTCTATGATGCGAACATAAAAAACTAAGAGAACCCTATTGTAGATGTTTAAACAAACAAGGAGAATATGCAGGAAATAATTTAAGGTGTAAGCAGTGAACTATAAAAATTTTTTGACAATAACTCTTAAAAGTTTACTATAATTTTACTATAGTTTTATTTTTGCTTAAAAATATACCTCACTTAGAAAACAATCCTTGTAAATTCCATCATTTCTGGCAAAACTCTATTGGAATCACTCATTATACACCCTGCTCAATATGTTCAAATTTTTTTTTATTTTAGTATGGTAAATTTGTTTGGTATTATTTATATAGAGCCTATTCAAATGCAAATAATGTCTTTATTTGTGCATTTTTGGCGATATACTGGCCACCAATACATAACTTTGGTGGATATCATTGCAGGCACTTGACCAAGCTGTTTGATTCAATGGCTAAGTTGCGCTTCTTGGAGCATGGCGAGGAGAAGTCGGCAAGGAAGGAGTCCAAGCCGGCAGCAGTGGAGGGGGGTGTGGCCAAGACGATGACTAGAGTGGCAAAGAAACAGAAGGGGGGTTCGGAGGATGAGAGCAGCAGTGACGACGATGACTCAGATGAGCAAGAGGAAGTTGAGGAGGAGGAGGAAGAAGAAGAGGGGGAGGAAGAGGAGGAACAGGAAGAAGAAGAGGAGGAGGAGGAGGAGAAGGTGGCCGAGGGTGCTGAGCAAGAGGTGGAGGGTGTTGGTGAGGTTGAAAAGGTGGAAGGGGGAGAAGGGGAAGGCAATCTGGATGATTCAGGAGGTTCTTCCAGTGAGCTGAAGTTCCCTCAGGAGATAAAGGTGTCAGTGGGAATGTTGGCTAAGGATGGCGAGTATGTTGAGTTCGACAACACCACCAACTGTGGTGGACCAGTAAGTCACAAATTGATCAAGATATTGTATATTGAGTTTTCTTCATTTACTGTTACTTAAATTTTCAAATTGATTAACTGCAATGAAAACAGTCATTTATACCCAGATTATCCTGTCTCTTGCATTTCCATAAAGTCAATCCAGGTCCTTGTCCTATCATCTTTCTTGTATTCTTTCCCTACTATTATGTCCCTAGTGATTCTTTAATACTTAAAGATGTGACCGTTTCTCCTTTTCTATTTAGTGCTCTTTAAGGCCATCCCACAGTACATATGAACTTTTTTGTTCTTCCCTTTTCTGTCCAATTCATTTTCTGCATGTCTACAGAATTATGCCTCAAATATCCCTTCTTCCTAAATTTGCTTTTTTAAATGGGTCATTTATATGATTAGCAGAATTCTACATTTGTAACTATTTGCCTTGAGAAAAGTAGTTGCCTCTTCATTATGAATGACCTCTTAGCTTTAGCTACCTTTCCATTGGTGTCTGTTGGGCTTCTTCCAAGTATCTTTCTTGTGATACTTAGGTGGTAGACTCCATTTGTGCTAATTTTTTTCTTTAAAGTTTAGTAATTCCTTTTATCTTCTCCCCTCCTTATAGTTATGGTATTAAATTTATTCTTAATCCTTTGAGTGCCACCGATTTGTGGCTGGGTACTCCTAGAAGTGCAATGGGCGTTTTGCTAACTTTGTAGCCCTTCATTCAAAACTTCATTATTTGTGTATTTTTTACTCGTTTTACATGATTTATTCTGTGCTTGAAAGTGAATACTTCCTTCCAAATGAATATAAAAAATATTGGCTGTTTTTTTCAATGAAACGCATTTGTTATAGTTTAATTTTAAATATACGAGATTGATAATTTTATTTTTTACTTTTAACCCAAAAATCGAGAAATTAAATCCTCTTTTAAAAAATAAAACATTGATAAATAGGAAATATCATTTTTTTTTTCTAGAAAATAGTTACATAACCACCAAGAAAATTGCACGAATTTTCAGTAAATATTTAATTAATTTTTACAATGCCAGTTGCATAAAATTCAGGGGAGATTATCAAAATGATAAGTTGAATCTTTTCTCAGTCACGAGAATAATACTTGTGAAAATGCTATGACACAGATATTTGAATAATAATGCCAAGAATTTAAGTGTGTTATCATTAAAAATATTAACAATTACATTACAAATTATTGAAAATGTGTGCACATACATAGAAAAAAATGACCATGCAGAAAAAATGGCAACATTTCCAACTTTCTTCCAAATCATATAACTGAATATAAAATTATGCATTCACAAATATGATGAGAAACACAAGTTTCATGTAGACTTTTTCCACACTTGACATAAACTGTTCTAGATCTATGGACAGGGCCACAATCTTTCCTACTGCATACAACACAAACTTTTTACCTTCACCCTGGCAGTCTCCTTTTCCTGTATATTCCTGGCAATACTGTCATGGGAGTTGACTGACTGGGATTATTCTTTCTAAATAACCATTCACCTCCAATGCTGTCTATTATTTCAGACATAAACTGCAATCTTGACATTTATTTCCAGAATTTCTTGATTTATAAATAATGTAAGCATTTAGTACTATTCAAGAAACTACATTGAAGACCACTTTCATCCAGTATTTCAATGATCTTCTCTCATCTGTATAAACATATAACTTCATATCCGAAGAATCAATGCCACCCATGTACTGATTGTAGTGTTCAATGATTTGTGGCCTTTGGTAATTCTTGACCCTTACAAAAACTGAATTCCTTTTGGCTATCGAGTTAGTGGACAGTAATAAAACTGGCTTTTGTTGGGATTTTTTTTCTCGGTATACATGGAGAAGAAGCTCTTCACTTCTAACTTACTTTTTCTCACCCACGTTAAATTTTTTTTTGAGTGGAGGAGGTATTCCTTTCCTATTACATATCAACTTAGGCCAAAGGGCTCAATTTTAAAAAGGCACTAGGTCAAAAAAACGATAACAAACCCACTTTTCGCAAAATGATACTGGCTACGTGAACAAAATTCTGAGGTTTATATAGTTGGTGAAATTTCATTGTGTACACAACAGCAAAAGATGGCACACATTGTATTCTTTTATACTCAACATCATCACCTTTCAATTACTACTGCCATAGCGACTATGATAAAGAGGTTGGCAATAGGAGCCACATTGCCGACTCAGTACTCCAGCTGACTGTGAGATATAGCATGTTAGCAACTACTTGGTATCTTTTCTTCTCCCTTTCGTTGGTGAAAATCATAGACCTGATTGAAATGGAACAGTCAGCAACAAATTATCTCTTTAGAAGTAACAGAGCAGAGGTGTAAACCTAACGTCTTCTTGTTGTGATCATAAATCATTAGCGGAACGAACGAGAATGCGACGTACTTCGCAGTGAAGAAAATGTTTCAAATAAGTTAAAAAGAAATAAGAATATGACAAAAAATATCTCTAACATAAATACAAAGTACAGAATATTAGATGAAAGTCAATTGGTTTTTGGCTACCAAACAATGTGGTCTATAAAGTGTCGCACCAAGAAGCTGTTTTGTAAGAACCAAAAGTGGCACTCAGAAATTTCAATCTGACATAGTTATTTTAATTAATAAATCTGTTGATCATTTCAATTAACAATCAAAATCACAGTGCCACATAGTATATAGGAAGACATTCTTTTGTTATGTACAATTTAAAATATTTATTGAATAAGAAAAACATGGTTTTAACAGGCCTCCTCATAGACGACGATATATTGTCGTTGGCACTTTGGCACATTCTGTAAACAACGATATATTGTTGTGTGGCACTCAAAAGGTTTAAGAATAATAGTTTTAACACTTGAAGTAGTCAATTTATTGAAATACTACTAAGCATTTTCAGAGGTCCTCATGATTCACTGTAATAATATGATTCATCTCCAAATTAATCATGTAAATTGATTTTACTTTAATTTTTGACAATCTGTGTTCCTTGTTATTCTTTTATTCCCAGTTTCAAGTATACATTCATTGGTGCTGATATGGACTCAGATTTTGTTTTACTCTTGTATTGATGTTAATCTTTTATTCTAGCTTGAATAAATAAGCTTAAATAAGAAATGATAATTGAAGGTTGGCAATAATTGAATTTTAACAATAAGGCGAAGAGCATGATATTTTTTTGTAGTGGCTAACAGCAGTCAGCACATCTATGTTTGGAGACAACATGTACAATAATGATTTCTTTATCTATTTTCACTTAAATTATCATTTTTTTTTATGGATGACCTTGAAGTTTCAGATAATCACACACTGCTATTTCACATAACAATGACCTAGGTTTTGTAGGCTGATAATACTGCTCAGCAGAAAAACCTAGATCGTGAAAAGTAAATTATTATGTGAAATAGCAGTGTTTGATTATCTGAAACTTCATATGGATCTAAAAAATTCCACCCAGTAACACCTAAATCTTTTCGTTGTGAATGGATTTTGTTCTTTTACAATTGAAATGTAATTTTTCAGGTGGAAGTCTGGCTGAACAAGCTGCAGGACACAATGCGATCAACCATCAGGTACTATTTTGCTGAAGCCTGTGTGTCTTATGAGGAAAAGCCACGAGAGCAATGGTTGTTTGACTACCCGGCACAGGTGTCACTGTGTGGCACACAGATCTGGTGGACGACTGAAGTGAACATTGCCTTCTCTCGCCTTGAGGAGGGGTATGAAAATGCTATCAAGGACTACCAGAAAAAACAGGTGATGTACTATTAATCCCGAATGGATAACATGGTTTTCTGTAAAGACCACAGGGAAATCACATTTCTGCTAATGAAGATTTCAGCCAACAAAAATTTCTGCTGAAATTTGTTATGTATTCTGAAACAAATCTTTGTTAGCTGCGGTATTGCTTCAGTGAGCTGGTAAGAAAAGTAAAGTTAGCACACACAAATAATTGAAACAAGGAGTGCATTGTGTTCAATATAAAGACTTGCAGTGATAATACTTCATCTATATAAACATACTGTATATACTTGTGTAAAGTATTAAACTATGTATGAGTAACCCCATGTATAGTTTTTTCTCAGTTTTTATATAAAGGAGCCCTAGGTTTCATTATGATCATCAATTTTTATTGGATACCTTTATTATCTACTACTTACAGCTAGGCTATAATACATTTAAGATGTTCAGATTTTTATTCAATTGTTGAATGGCATTTAAGTTATAATGGAAATAAAACCATTTCCAACAAAATTTTGGAATGAGGAGAGGTTTATAATGAAATCAGGGCCATTTACGGGGTATCTCTAGAGGAAGTGGCTACACACTGTGCCAAATGGCTACACAGTCTATGTGCAGCCATTTGGTATGTTTTTCCCCAAATCTTTAAGATTTGGGCAAAAAAATCATAACTGATGAGAGTATTTGAAGGTCACTCTAATAAGTCTGGGTATTTGAATATCAAATATTATTCTACCAGATTTCCCAGTTGAGTACCCTCATCTCCCTGTTGCTGGGTGAACTGACAAAACAAGATCGGCAGAAAATCATGACCATTTGCACCATTGATGTACACTCAAGGGATGTTGTCTCCAAGTTGATCCAAAGCAAGATTGAGAGTGCATCTGCCTTCCAGTGGGTGTCACAGCTGCGACACAGGCAAGTCACCCAATCACATCTGAGGTTATTTGGTCATACCAAATTTTGTTCTTTCCACCACTTTCTGCCCCTGTCATTTGTCCTTTAATTGGAAGTATACACTCTATCTTAAATAAATGCATTAACATTAGTGAAATATTTAAAAAGTTAAGAATTATACTTTTCCACATCATAGGCTTGGTTAGTTACTACAACTTGGAATGAAAACTTTTTTGATGTTATTGATGTATGGGCTCAAAATAAGTAGAAATATTGTATAATTTAAGTTTTTTGGATTGATGCTTAGACCATAACTAGTCACCCATTCTTTTTTCCATCCCATCCTTTTTGTGTGAATTGTTGTGTGTTTCCCGGAGGTGTTCTGTTTGGCATTTCTTTTTGGAAAGCTGTGATTGAGACTGCATCTGGAAGTGGGTCCCTGCCACAGGATTTATTACCCTGTAAACCACTTTGAGTCTTTTTGAGTGCAGCTTGCTTAGTTTCCTTGAAGAACCCAATGAGTCCCCACTAAAAGGAAGTGTGCTTGCACCTTGCAATTGTCCCTGATGAGGAACTACATTCCCATTGACAACCACAAGTAGTGTGCATGTGACCTACTCATCTTCACTTGACAAGTTCCCATAAGTATTCGTACAGGAACGTGGGTCAAGTGGTATGTATCAGTGACTGTCACTGGTGAGTAACAATCACAATGAATGTTTTCACATAAACAATCACAATGAATGTTTTCATGAGATTGTTTGCCTGTTTCTGTGAGTTGATCCGTGTCATGGAATTTACTTCCTCATGAATCAATGCACATTGTCTTTTATTTCACGCATTGGTGTTCCTCCAGCATTTTTACAGCTGATGGCATTATTTTATTTGTAATTTAACAAGGCTGTAAAATTCAAATAATTTTAATTTTTGATTAATTTTTAAAAATCCGGAAACTGTTCCTTACATTATTTGGATTTGTATACTAAATTGTTGACAGTCGTGTAAAGTGTAATATTTCTTAGAGACACTAACTCATGAGATGTTGCTGTAAATTTATTATTTTAATTATGTAATTCAAGTGTCTTATAGTATAATTAAAATTTAAGTACCTAGTAAGTATTTTTTCTTGACTATGTGTATTAAAATAAGGCTACATGAATTAATGTAATTAGTAACTTACATGGGTATTTCAAAAGTTCTTACTTTCATGTGCATATCACTTTTCACAAAAAATGCTTCACATCCGAAAATCCCATTACAGTGAATGGGCTTCAAAGAGTTCAATCTACTGCCAGCTATTATTGATGAAACTACGTACTACCATAAAGGATTGTGTCCTGTTTTAAAAAACTCCTTGTAGAAAAATTTTACTATAGCATGAATGAGTTTTTACTAAAGTGTAGTTGAATAACTATTGTAGCTTTTTAAGATGTGTATCAAGAAATCCATTAATGTGTTTAATATCTATTAGTGTCCCATGCATAAAATTCATCAAAAATAAAAATATCATTATTATCAACTTCCACGAAGCCTTAATGCATTCAATTTTACTGTATTTTAATTTCAAATTCACGGATTTATAGATGGGATGAAAAGGAAAGTGACTGCTTTGCCAATATCTGTGATGCTGAATTCAGATATTCCCATGAGTATCTCGGGAACACACCTCGACTGGTCATCACACCATTGACTGACAGGTGCTACATTACACTGACTCAGGTGAATGATAATGTCCACATGTGATTTTGTACTCAATATAATTGGTGCATGTATGAGTGAGAATTCATACCTACTTATTTCATTCCAATTTATATCTGAATGCTAATAGTTTATGGATTCTTTATTTTAGTCTTGATGACTGCTAATTCCATTATCATTTTTTTGGCACTAGAGTCTGCATCTGGTGATGGGTGGAGGTCCAGCAGGACCTGCTGGAACGGGAAAGACTGAGACCACTAAAGATCTGGGTCGTGCCCTGGGAATCACAGTTTATGTCTTCAACTGCTCTGAACAGATGGACTACAAGGTATTTGGTGTGTGTGCTACACTGTTACATTTAAAGCATGTACATGCAAACACTTTAAATGCAGCATATAAGTACTTAATCTGCATGAATACCTATATCTTTCATCTCTTATACAATAGGGAAAGAGTAGGGTAAATATCTTTACATATCAAAGTAAATTTGAGTGTGCAAGATATAGGATAAAAAGGAATGACAAATAATGAAAGTGATGAGATTTTCAAGAAGTAGAAATTTGAAACTAAATAAAAGATTCAGATGGGAATATGTTGCAACTTGTACAATATTTTGGATATTTAGATATTTTCTTAGAGGAAAATGGGCATAGTGAGAAGTATATTAGAAGGTTAGTGTTAGCAAAGGGATTAATTATGAAAAGAAGGAATTTTTTGAGACAAAACTTTAAGGTAGGGAAAACTCTTGTGTGAACTACATAGTCTCAAAACTTAGTCCATTGAGGGAGGGAAGTTGAGCATAGATTTGAGATTTTTGGATGTAGGTATAGCAAAGAATGGAGAAGATAAAATGAACAGAATGGAGAGTGATGGTTTTTTTGTGGAAAAATAAAAGTTATTTAAAAAAACCATCACTCTATCATGGATTTCCACCAAGTGACGGCCTCCACAGTGAACTTTGAACAGAATGGAAAACAAATATTGAAGTGATGGTTATTTTGGGGATGCAGATCTCCCAGTAATGGTATGGGTTGACTAATTGAGAAATGATATGATGTACTTAGTTGACTCTTTGTTTATTGATGCCTTAATATATGCTCATACAGAGAGGTAGACATCGGAGTAATTCTGATGCCAATGGATAACTTCCGCAGAATTGGGGGAGTCACTCTGGGCACAACTCGGAGGCAGATGCAAGGCAGATCCTTATCACCTGGCCACCATCAGGATGCATGCTGGTGAGGGAGTGAGCTCATTAAGTGCAAGTGATGAGTGAGAAGGGTTAGCTATCACCTGGGTGGTATATGTAAAGTTCTCACTCATTACAGTCAGATGAATTTCCAGTTATGCGTGGGGGAGAGTGTGGTGGCTCGCAGGGGTAAAGGCAGTACAGTTATGACAGGAGAGGAGAGCTGGTTGTTGGAGGAAATCAAAAGAATGTTGGAGAAGTTGATTCAAGTTGTTCTAAGAGGTGATGGGCTATAACAGAGGGTAGACTGTCAGGAAGCTGAAGCAGAGATAAGAAAAGAATAGGAATTTTAAATAGAATAATGGCAGATTAGAAGTATGATGAGTAGTAGTAGAGATGGAGGAATTTATATTAAAGTGTTGCACACTGGTTCTTGGTAAAATTCATCGAAAATCCACCTTATTAAAAATTACCAATAAATCATCATAAATTAACAATCATCATCAAAGTAGAGGAATCATACATTTAAATTGCTTGTCTTTGAGTAATGAGTTAACACATTTTATAAATGAGCTCGTGGGTGGTTTTATAAATGAGTGGTTACATATTATGAAGATAAAAATTATTATGACAAGGGTTAGAGGAGTTTTTCTGCTCTAATGCTATAATTTCAGAAGTATTTGAATTATATGGATATTTGAATAGATTTGCAAGTTGGACTTTGCCATTCTTTATAAATATGGTTACTTTACCAAGGTTGGAGTTATAGAATTAATTCTTTAGGACTTAACTGATTTGTTTATTTATCTTCATGAATTATATATTAACATTGTTACATTTACATGAACTGTCTTTTATTCTCTTTTGCTGTTGCTTACTGGTAGTCATGTGGAAATATCTACAAGGGACTTGCTCAGACTGGTGCTTGGGGTTGTTTTGATGAGTTTAATAGAATATCTGTAGAAGTATTGTCTGTGGTAGCAGTGCAAGTCAAGTCTGTGCAGGTAAGATATTTTGCCATTTGTAAGAAAAAGTCATGCTCTAATTATTATTGTATTTGTTGGGAATATCTTTTCATCTGTATCAATATTATAATTGTAGGATGCAATCAGGGATAAGAAGGATATGTTTAACTTCATGGGAGAGCAAATAGCCCTTGTACCCACAGTTGGAATTTTTATAACAATGAATCCTGGTTATGCTGGGCGAACAGAATTGCCAGAGAACTTGAAGGCTCTTTTCAGGTGAGAAATTTTTTATTATAATTCATTTTCCCAGGATTATATGTTATTAGAGGTTTTTAAAGGTCAATAATGATATTTTCATTTTTTGATTGAATGTTGATTGATATTTTATTTAGGACCACAAGAATGAAGCCAAAAGATACTATAATAATTGCTTTACCTCCCATTCACTCATTGTCACTAAGGCCTTATGACAGAAGATTAATACCACGACAAAACCATATAATAATACCATAAACATTCACCTCAATCAAAAATGAAGAAATAACAGAACCTCCAGTCAGTCACTGTCCCTTATAATGGTTTCTACAGAAACCCATTTCAGTGGCTAGTAACTACCTTAATATAAAATAATCTGCTCAACCTCACTGCTAGCCATGAAAATTCAACAAATCTGCAAAATATTTTAGACTCTCTACGGGAAATAATTCCTGCTCCAACCAATGAGAAAGAAGTTCACTCCTGTGACTCCTGAACTACTTTGTTACAAAGTATCCAGTTTTTTAAAAAGACATTGTGAAGTAAATGTAAACTATTATACTTCTGTTAGCTTTAACAGAATGAATAATGCATAATTTAATACAAAATTCACATTAATAATTTTCCATAGATAGTAAATTTATTTTACTGAAGTCTTTCACAACTCTCTTCCAATTTTCAGACCCTGTGCAATGGTAGTTCCTGATTTTGAGTTGATTTGTGAGATAATGTTGGTGGCAGAAGGATTTCAGGAAGCCCGAATATTAGCCAGAAAGTTCATTACTCTCTATACCCTTTGCAAGGAGTTACTATCAAAACAAGACCATTATGATTGGGGTCTTCGGGCCATCAAATCTGTGTTGGTAGTAGCAGGATCTCTCAAAGTAGGTACACCCAGCATATTTTGTCCCATTCTTGGGCTCATTTGGGTATGGATTTAGTATTTTTCTTCTTAAAATATTTTTTCTGCTTCTTGATATTAAAAACTTTTCTGATTCTAGTAGTTTTGTGGCACATGACACTAAATTCTATGGACACAGGTGGCATCTTTGCTAGGTCTCTTTAGCCAAACATATTGTAGGACAAAAATTAGATGCTCATATTAACACCAAAATGTGAGAATCTTGCAAATATAACCCACTTTAGTGTTACTAAATTTATTGTTGTATCATTTCTCTGTTTGTTTGACTGTAGTAAATTTATCTTTTTCCAATGTTTTAAAAGCACAGGGAAACAATATAATATAAACCATTCAGAGTTATTGTTTGAAATTTGATAAATCCTTTGGTGTACTGAGTTTTAGCAGTCATAAATGTACCTAATTTTATAAAACTATAATTATTGGATATTGAGTAGGAGGTAGAAACTCATTGAACCTTCAATAAGGTGAAGTTATTGTTTCATTCCTTTAGTTACAACTTTTATTTGTAAAAAAAGAATAACTTGGGAAATATCAAATTATGTATGTTCATTTCAAAGTTTAAAAATATAAGTATGAAATCACTTCCATGGGTTTGCTATAGATGGGTATGCATACTTATTTCTGGTTAGTGGGTGAACATAGGCATATATAATCTTTCAAATAACATTCTTGGCCCTTGATAAGATCAGTCCCCACACCTTATGGCCCCACCCCACACCACTATGTCTATGATGCCATTCAATCTCATGTCTTTATATGGGGTGACCTTGGAGAGTACTTGTACCAAAAGAGATGTAAAACACATTTGCATATCAGCCATATTTTTATAGTTGAACTCTTCTTTTTTTAGTTATTATTTACTGCAAAATAGTCAGAAATGTAAGACTGAGGTTTTTCCAAAACTGTAAAACACAATAATGGTATAATGGAACTTAAATGAAAAATATTCCTGGGATGTCTTATTAACTTTAATGTTACATGCAATTGTTTTATTAAGAAATGTGCTGCTTACTACACATCAGTTTAAAAACTTACATGAAAATTTGGCATTCAGAGACAACAGTCTTTGATATTTACAATGGCATGTGTGTTTTTTGATAGAGGGGTGACCCAGGGCGACCAGAGGAGGAGGTACTCATGAGGGCACTCCGTGATTTCAACATCCCCAAAGTGGTGACAGACGATGTACCAGTGTTCATGGGGCTCATAGGTGACCTTTTCCCAGCACTGGATGTGCCCCGAAAGAGGGACCTGGACTTTGAGAGAACTGTGAAGCAGGCAGCCATTGACTTGCGGCTGCAGCCAGAGGATAACTTCATTCTCAAGGCATGTATAACCATAGCACCTAAAAACGAGTTTACCAAAGGACTAATTCTATGCTAGAATACCAAATTCATGATCCAATCAACCTCTGCAAAATAAATCAATGGTAGTTAACATACCTTCTATGTGTCCTGAGGGTTGATGTAACCACATTCTCAGAGAATAGATCATTAAAGATGGAATTCATTCCACCACTCTCTCTATTTCAAGTCTTTTTCACTCAACAATGTCCCTCATTGTTTATATAAGTACTGGTAATTGGTGTAGGTATTAAAATATATTTGTGTATAGCTCCATTCTGTGAATAGTTTTACTGCCCTGTGAGTAGTTTCACTGCCCATTTCTCACAGAAGAAATTTTATTGCTCACATCTCCTGAGTGCATTCTAACCTTAGTTTTCAATGCTCAGGAACCCAAGTTTACATCATGATTGATTTAAAAAAACTGATATCTTGAAATTAAAAATCATTATGCCTTAAATGATCCTCTACATGGGTGCTTTTCTTGGATGATTAACCCTTTGAGTGCCACTGATTTTTTGGTGGGTACTCCCAGAAGTGCCATGGGTATTTTGCTAATTTTGTAGGCCTTTATTTAAAAAAAACTTCATTATTTTTTTATTTATTACTGTTTTTACATGATTTTTAAATGAGTATAAAAAATTATGGCTGTTTCTTTCAATGAAATGCAATTGTATAGTTTTATTTTAAATTTATGAGATTGAATAATTTAATTTTTCACTTTTGACTCGGAAATCAAGAAAAAAAATCCTCTTTTAAAAAATAAAACATTGATAAATAGGAAATATAATTTTTTTCTAGAAAATAGTAAGAAAGCAGTCTTGTATTATGTACAATTTAAAATATTTATTGAATGAGAAAAAATGGTTTTAACAGGCCTCCTCATAGACAGTATATCGTCATTGGCACTTCTGGCACATTCTGTAAACAATGATATATCGTTATGTGGCATTCATAGGGTTGATACTGAGTCAAACTTGAAGCATTGCTATTTCACATGTTGCCCCATCCTAAAAAAAAAATTTCACTTATGTGTGATGAAAAAGTAGTTTGAGCTTTTGAGAGATATCTCTGTATGTAAAGATATCTTTTCTCTATTGAGTCATGTTGATGGAAAGAATCACTTAGGGGATTCATTAAATTGCCCCTTTACATATAATGAGCGGATGAGAAGATATACACAGAGGATTTCAAATTTATGGAATAGGGGTTTGCGTGTTTCTCCGAAATGCACATTAGCAATGTTTGTATTTTTCTGTATTCTAATATAGCAATAAATTTGACAAAGGATGCCCATAAAATATCATAGGATACTAATGAGTAAAAATATCCTAAATACATTGTTAGAAAGACTTTTTAACTGGCCCCACTGTTTAAAAACAAAATAAGTAGAACACTGAGTTTTATTTATAAGATATGATTCTGTGAATCATATGTGATTGCCCCATACTAGAATAGGGTCAACATGTAGCCATAGAGATTTAATGCTCTCAGAGGGTAAATAATTGTAGTTCTCAAACATCAGAAAGTATTTCTCTATATCCTTGTCAATTCTATCAAATGTCATGTAGGGGAGAATAGTGTAAAACCTATTAGGCTGGACAAAATTGGGTACCCTCATATTTTCATGACAAGGTCCATTTTAGTTCAAAATAATGTGAAAATGTATCATTTGTTCTTTCTGCCCTAATAATGAGAAATTATCTATTGTTTATTAAAAAGGATATGCCATAGTTGATAAGTACATAGATCAGTCCTAGGAGCTATGCACTTATACATACCCTCCTCCACCCTTTGCAATTATATCCCACTGAACTACCCTTGGGAATAGGTGGAAGAGGAGACTCTGAAGTCTGTCTCACCCTAAAATATGGATTATCTACTCCCTCAACATTATTATTACCTCTGCATACCAATACCCCCACACCCAGCCTCCTACCTTCCCACTGACTATATATGCCTGTGAAAATCTGTGTGACCTCACCTGAAGATGTCATACTGCAATGAAACCTAGGCCATGCAAAAATTATCTTATGTTGACCTACAAAGTGATTTGCTTCTGAATCCTACTGGCCTTACAGTTGCATACTGTGGTTAGTTTCTTGACCAAAACTCACTATCTCTGAGATTAAGCTATCACAGTAGTTCTTTTTCTGCTGCTGAAAGAGCAGAGTCTGGTAATGCCTACGTGCACCTCCAGCTAAACTCAATATGAGTAATTTTCTGTGTACCAGCAAGTTGTGTTTCTTCCTGGGAAAAGATATGCTGGTACATGGGAGGGAACAGGCCCCCCTACACTGATGAATGAATTTTACATGCCACTGAACTTATATTAAAATGAACCTTTGGTTGAAAACTGATTTTTAAAAATTATTAACTCATCAGTAATACTGATTATGAAAAAAGTGACTCTGCACTATTATTCTAAAACTATGACTATGAAAAATCACAGGCAGTGCATTGATTCTGTGAGTGCCAATTCCATATCCTTCACCATTTGCAGGTGGTTCAGTTGGAGGAGTTGCTAGAAGTGCGCCACTCTGTGTTTGTTGTGGGCACAGCAGGCACAGGCAAGACACAAGTGTGGAAGACATTATTCAGGACATATCAGAACATTCGACGCCGCCCAATATACAATGACTTGAACCCAAAGGCTGTTACCAATGATGAGCTCTTTGGCATCATCAATCCTGCCACAAGGGAGTGGAAAGATGGTTAGTTATGATCTCACAAATTTTATGCTGTCATATTATTTTTTCTCTTGTGTTTTTCTCTAATGAGAAGAGAGAAGCAAAATATTTTATCAACTCTTTTCTTATCATTCTAAAAAGCACTTGATGTATATATATATATATATATTTAATTCTAATGACCATATTGGATATTTATTGGATGTACCATATTACAAGTTTTCCTACCTCAATTTATTTTTCTGTTTTAAGGAAAGGGATCAACAGATAAAGGAAGAAAACCCTATCTAATGCAACAGTATTCCTGTAGCAAGGAAATAACAATCTTTGTTAGTTAAAAACTAACTATTATATACACTGTACACTTGGGCTTGATAATATCTTTAAAATTTGAAGAGTAAAGTTTAAGTGAAAATTTGAAAGTAAAAGAATTATTTCTCTCTCAACTCTCTCATCAGCTTCTAGCTTTTCATAAAAGCATCTTTACTAATGCAATTCTTCTTCAAATATCCTTGCCACTACATTCATTTTCCTCTGTTATGCTACTCAAATAGTTAAACTTTTCATCTATTCTAACTTTTACCTACCTAGTCTCATCTTAGCCTTCCTATTTCTCAAGAATCTCATTACTTTCATTTTCCTATAACTTATTTTCATCCCAAACCTCTCAAATTGGTCCTGTAAATCACTTGACAAGATCTGAAGTCCTTTAGCTGAATAACTAACTAGAGGTTGGTCACCTGTGAATCTAAATGAAGTGATGAGTTTCCCACCCAATTCTACTAGCTTGAAACTAGGAGAATTCTTAGAAAAATTACTATGTAATGGATCAATAATAAATGGAGAAATCTTTGTCAATCTTGTTCTGAACCAAAGTCAGATCTCTGGTGTTTCCCCAATAATTTCATAGTCTTAATTTTTTAGGTTTGCTGTCTGTATTAATGCGAGAGCAGGCCAACTTGGCAAGTGATTGTCCCAAATGGATTTTACTCGATGGAGACATTGATCCAATGTGGATTGAGTCCTTGAATACAGTGATGGATGACAATAAAGTTCTGACACTTGCCAGCAATGAGAGGATAGCATTGACTCCGACGATGAGGCTGCTGTTTGAAATCTCAAACCTGAGAACTGCCACCCCTGCCACTGTTTCCCGAGCTGGTATCCTTTACATCAACCCTCAGGATCTTGGTTGGAACCCGTGAGTATACATAAATGTAATATGAGAGTTAAGGCCCATCTCATAAAGAGAAATGAAATTGCCTTAATTTCTCTGATTGCAAATGGACACCCACAGTGAATATAGCACCACAAGTGACCGTTGGATGCAAGTCTGGATGACAAGTATAATTTTATTTCAATTGAAAATTATACATAACAGAATAAAAATATATTAACAGTAATTAGTAGTTTTTTCGGTGGAAATTCCTTCCAACCCTTCCATTCTATGGAATTTTGTGCAGTTTCTTATTCCTGAATCCCAAAAATCTTTGGTTAGGAAACCAGGAAAATCACTCTAGGAACTAACTTTAATACATAATGGGGATATCACCACAGATGAAGACAGCATGGCCACATACATACAATTGTCAAGTGGTTTTGATCCATCTATATTTTTAGATATTCATATACGTATAACACCAACTCAAGTGTGATACAAGTATATAATGTGAAATTTATATTAATTTAAATAGAAGTGTGATTGTTAACAATTCATCATCTTTGTTGTTGTCTTCTAAAATGTTGCACCAAGTTATGTGACGAGCTGGATAGAGACACGTCCATCTTCCTCAGAGAGATCCAACTTGGTGCTGTTGTTTGACAAGTATGTGCCGCCTTGCCTGGAGGCAGCACGCTCTACTCGCTTCCGCAAGGTGACTCCTCTGACAGACATCTCCCACACGCATGCGCTCTGCCACCTATTGGAGTGCCTGCTCACGGAGGAGAATACTCCCTCAGACTGCGCCAAGGAACTGCAAGAGGCATACTTTGTCTTTTCTTGCGTCTGGGCATTTGGTGCTGCACTCATCATTGACCAGGTACTGCTGATTTATTAAAATTAAAATTAGTTCAATGGATTTATGATTACTTGTCAAGATATTATGTGAACTGATTAAACACTTTATTTAGTGAAATTTCTGCATCAGAATGAAACGGGAACATCATATTAATTATCAATTATTTCATTATACATTAGTTCCTTTGTTTATGATTTTGAGCAGCAAAACCCTAATTATAGCTGACCTTCCAGTCTTGTATATTTATTTTGGATTTCATTAAGGTAAATGGATTTAAAGAATTTTTAAAAGATATTGACCTCCAGGAAAAAGCAATTTAAATTATGTGATTTGGTGGCAGTAACACGGGTGACCAGTTGAATTGATGAGGATAGGTAAATTAAAACACATTGCTCGTCCACAAACTATATTCTTTACTGCAACTGGTTTTGATACAGAGTATCATCTTCTGGCAAAAACCCTTCAACTCACAGTGTTTAAATGCAGGACATGGAGGAGTGGAAGGAAGGGTGAGGTTATGGGGGAAGGATAGTGGGGAGGGAGGTGTTCAGTAAGGAGGTGATTAGGTGGTTGAGGAAAGAGGTTCAGTCCGTGTGCAACATAATCATTCCCTGTATTTAAACACTGAGTTGAAGGATATTTGTCAAAAGATGATACTCTGAATTAAAACCAGTTCAGTAAAGAATATATTTTGTAGAACAGCTAAGTGTTTTAATTTACCTGTTTGCATCATGGAGGAGTTCCACTGACCAAGTGACACTTGCTACTGTCAATTAAACCAGTTGAATTGTTCTGGATTCTTTGATTATCTGTGCTGATGTGCTTTTTCAGTTGATTGATTATCGCCTGGAGTTTTCCAAGTGGTGGGTGAGTGAATTCAAGGCAATAAAGTTTCCATCCCAAGGCACTGTTTTTGATTACTATATTGATCCAGATACAAAGCAGTTTGTCCCTTGGACAGAAAGATTGCCAAAATTTGAATTGGATCCTGATATACCCCTTCAGGTAAATCATGTTTCTCCCTTTATATTATTAAATTTATTTTGTGGACATTGTTTTAATAAACTCTATTAGTATGATAATGAAGTTATTTGTAATTTAATAGCTTTCACCTAATTTTTATGGTTAAATAACATCATCAATTATTAAGTACATATGTCCAGAAGAGTAGCATGTTAAAAAAATCATACCTATGATACCAGGGTAGCATATAGAAAAAACTATATGGTCAAATAAGTTTATTATACTTTTCATTATATTTTACACAACTGATGATGAGCGTTTTTACATAGGATATATCATTTTTCATGACCACTTCCCTAGAGGAAGTGGATACAGGCTGTATGACCATTTAGCAAACTGTAGCCACTTCCTCTTGAGTTTATAGAAATAGGACACTTGTGATGATTACCATATGTTAACAGTTTTTTTTTCACATTGTCTTTGTTGAACTTCTGACCAGAAAGGAATGTCATGAGGTGCAAAATAGATGGAAGTCATTTAGTGTCAGATTGGGGCTGTAAGGGAGGTGTAAAACTGTTCCCAGCCAAAGACCTAAAAAAGTTATCACATTACAATGTGGGGACAGGCATTGCCATGAATGAAAACAGTACCATGATGGAATATGCCTTGTCACTTATTCTTCTTTACATCTTGCAATTTTCTATTTTGCTAATCATTTTCTCTCATGATATGAATCCAAAAAGCAAAATAAATGTGTGAATAGCATTTAACACTTCAAGTGAACTAAAATGATATCAGAAATGAATTTGAATGAAGACTGGCAGGTTGATTGTAATGCTTAATTCAAAAAAACATATCCTACTACTTTGTAAGGACTAGGATAATAAGCTTATTTCACTCTAAGCAAAGGTATCCAGTACTATTGTCCAGTTTCGTTGAAATGATCCTTCTTGGTGAACTGTGGTTGGAGCTACAGCTACCTACCCCTCCTCCTGGCCTTACCTTCCCTTTACTCTCTCACTCACACACTGGAGGAGAGGCAATCAGTGTTGCCAGTTTTCCTCACACCTGCATAGGGAAATAAATATAACATATTAATAAACTTCTTTATTGGCATGTTTAATTACATACAACTCCCTACGTTAACAAACAAACATAAACATGTAAAACCGAGAGAGAATTGAAACAACAAGATCTGGCAACTATGATGACATGACACTGGTAGAGGAAACATGGTAGGGGAAAGGAAGGAGCCCAGAGTGGGGGTAGCTGAGGACAGAGAGTAGGTGTGCTGAAATCCTTGTACAGGACCATTTTAACCAGGCTCTACTATGAGATTTCAATAAGAGTTTGAGAAAATGAATTAAGTTAAGTTCAAAATTTTACCAAAGAATAATAGAAGAATGTATAAGTAATAGAAATCAAATCAAGGTCATAAGAGTATAAGTATTATTCATTAATAATTATGTATTATAAATGTTACAGCTTATGTTTTATATATATTTATTATATTCATATTTTCTCAATTCCTAACCTTTGATGAGCTTCATAGTGTGTGGGCGACGAAACTGATAAAAATATATAAATAAACTAAAGACAGGGTATGCCCTCCATCAAAGAAAGTTAAAAAAAAAGGTTGAACATAATTATAATAAATTAATACATATTATCAATCAGCCTACCATATTTAAGTATTTAGTTATGTAAATGTTATTTTATTTGTAGCACACTTATTCATTTAAAGTCTTGAAATGAACTTTCAGACATAGTAATCAATGTGACAACAGCATCTACTGATGTCTTCCATGTCACTGGTAAATAAAAATGAAACAATTTTTGTAAGTATAGGACAAGAAAGTGCTACCTTATTACTGTCTGCTCATATTAACTTGAATTTGCAGGCAGTTTTGGTTCACACGTGTGAGTCGATTCGTGTGCGATATTTTGTAGACCTGCTGATGGAGAAACGACATCCAGTTATGCTAGTGGGAAATGCTGGCACTGGGAAGACTGTCTTGGTCTCAGAAAAACTTGGCTCTCTTCCAGACACATATGCTGTCACCAATGTACCATTCAACTTTTACACAACTTCAGGTAACATAGTACTTGAAAATTGAACTATTGGAGGCTTACATAATTTTGAGAGAAGTTTTTGTTTAATTATTTAGGATTCAAAAACAGCACAATGGAGTTTGACATTGGATTGACAATTATAATTCATTGAAAAAAAAACCAAAACAAAAATTGAATTATAAAGAAAAATAATAATAATAATAAACTTTTATTTGCCAGGAGACCATTGTAAAAAGGTTACATGATATAAGGCATGTCAAGAGTGTAGAGTACATGGCTGTACGAATATACATTAATAATACATAAAACTCAATATATGAACGTGACAATGAATTACAAGTTGATAAATTCTTTTACAGAATAGTACAACTGAAGGTGAAGAAATTTCAATAACTTTTTTTAAACATAAAAATTTTACTTTCATATTTTAAATCCGTTGGCAAACAATTATATATTCTTAACCCCATTGTTTTTGGACCATGTGAAGTGTTGCACGTCCTTATGTAATTTTGATAAAGATCTTTACATGATCTGGTATTGTGGTTGGAACAGTTGTTATTAGTTATGACAGTGACATTAGTCATGAACTTGGATTTGTTATTGAAGACATCCTGCATCAAGTCATCGAGAACTCCTCATCAACCCGGCATTCCATAATCCCCAAAAACCTAGTTATAGTGGTGCAACTCTGTCCAATAAGTTCTCTGCTAATCCGTTCCACTGCCATCAGAACAATCTTTAGTTCTCTTAGAATGTCTAGCTCATAGCCTAGTAAGTGCGGTTGGGGAACGTTGATTCTGTGATAAAAATAGACCCCACACATGATGACTTAGGGATAATAAATCTGTAAAATCACTTAAAGTGTTGAGTTCTACCTAGTTGCTACTTCTGCTTTTAACTGTAATAGAATATTTGACTTTGACATCTTCAAACTGCAATTGTTTTAAGCCTGTCAGATGTTTACTACTGAGTGCTTGAAAATAGTTACAATTGATTTAACTGTTTCTACTAAATTTTGTAAACATCAGGAATATTTGGCAAGCTTGAAGATGCACCCAAATGAATTAAGTGTGCCTAACAAGAAGAGGGCTTTTCCTGAAGAAAGATATTCTTCACTGCCTCTTTAATGTCCCTTCCATTATCGGTAACCACTACCACCACTTTGTCTAATTCAATTTTCCATTCAGGACATAGGATTTTCAATATACTAAGCTCTGTGGTCGCTTGTTTAATTCATATACTGCTGACATAGACGGTTCCATCTCTAATCTTTCAAGCAATTTGCTGTTATTCCTAAAGAAGCCTACAGTTGTGATTTTAACAGTTCATGTGTCCATCATTAATTATATGTAATCAGCAGCTATATATATATATATATATATAATTTGGGATAGGAATTAGGAAAAACAGGATAGGAAATCGTAAAAGATGCACACAAGAGAATAGTATATTTCATGGAAAAAATATGCCAAGACCGGGACTCGAACCCGGGACCTCCCGATTACATGTCGGATGGCTTCGATTCCTGGTCGTGGCATATTTTTTCCGTGAAATATACTATTCCCTTGTGTTCGTCTTTTACGATTTCCTATCCTGTTTTTCCCAATTCCTATCCCAAATAATATTTACAGCCTCTGGTGTATTTTCTCAAATATATTATATCATCATCAGTACTTCAATCCGAAGATTGGTTGACTGCAGCCCTCCATTCTTTCCTATCAAGTGCTAGCTCTCTTA
>WURS02000019.1:5274716-5297281 GCA_011762765.2 Rhinocypha anisoptera
GTGAGGTGCATGAGGCTCGGTTTGTTGAAGATCTACGAGATCAAATAAAAAACAAGAGAAATAGGCCCCCACCCCAAAAAGAACTTCCGAGGGCGGATCCTCCGCGTCACACCCCCGCCCATTCACTTAAAATCTTCCAGCGCGCGCGTGGTACGTGATCTGCCTACATTAATTTTTTTGTTCCTCCTCCTCCCTCGCTCCGTCGAATCGCTTACAAGGTTATTGAGTTCCACTGTGATGATCCACACCTGGCCTAGAGATCTGTCCGGAGACGGGGGAAGTGGGCCTGCTGTTTCATGCGTGGGTGGTTACCACACGATTTTGGCCGTGTTTCACATGTGAAGTTCTTCCACGAGTTTCGAATGTTTTGAGGCTTGTTTGAACTTTTTGCTTAGGTGAAAGAATTTAATTGACTCTTAGTAGTCCACTTGCGATGTTAGAAACTTGCTTCCACTGGATTTCTGACTCCCTTAATCAAGAGAGTTGTCAAAGGAATTCCACTTAATTGTAATTAGTTAATGTGGTAAAGGAAGTGGACTTTCCTTGCTATTAGGTTCATTCGATGTTAGGATTGATGTTTTTGCTGTTATGAATATGAATATGAATTTTGTGTAACACGGTGTGCAGATCCTTAGGTTATTGACTAGGAACATTTTCCTGAGAACCTGCAAGTGTGCCACAATAATTATTGCTTGTTTAGCAATTATATACTTAATAATGAATGTTGATACTTGTTATTTCACATCATTTTCTTTTTTATGTAGTCAGTTATTTTCTTTTTTAATGTCATTCATATTTCGAACTTAATTTCATTACATATTTTTCACACTTCAGCTGTCTTACTAGATTTTTTTACAACTCCCTTTTTTGTAGGTGTTTTCCTGGAGTGGGTTTTTGTCAAGGGATTCAGTCAATTAACTTCTTTGAATTTGTCCCATAAGTGCATTTCTCTATCTCACATGTATAGTAATGCATTTATTTTTTAATTGGTAGTCTCACTTAAATGTTTGTGTCACTTAGATTGAAATTCTCTGTATTTTTGTAACCGATATGTAATTTTTGACAGGGTTAAGTGGAAAGAGGGACTGTTTCGTAACTCTTTTGGTTCTTCAGACTTAGATAGGAAATTTCTACAGGTTCCTAAGTACCAGCAATTCTTGACACCTCTGTACAGAGCACTTCTTAGAAGTCTTCCCTGGCAATAAGTTCTCAGGTATATCATTCCATTGGATGGGAGACAACCCACAGGAAACACCCTTTTTACTTAAGATATGGGTGGTGGCACCCTTGACCCTTTCACTCATTAGCAGTCTCTGTCAAGAGATAGCTCTGCAGTCAACCTGTTATTTTTGCATTGGTTTATAAAAAGGAAAATGGGTTAAATATTTAATATATACATAACCTCAAAATACATTTTTTACTTAAAATCCATGCTTTGGTGAAGGTTCCACCAGCATATGTGAAGTTTAAATTTTTTTTTCCAATTTTTAAATTTTTTTTTTCTTTTTTCCTCTTGAAAATCACATAATAAATACTAATAATACTATTGTAATAATACTAAAAGGGGATAAAACCTTGAGAGTTTCACTAGCTGAAACATATTTTTTTTTAGGCTCTTATGAGCCTAAACTCCCCCCTACCCATCCATTCTTATCCTTGTCTACCCTTCCTCCCGGTCTGAAGAGCCTATTAAAGCTGACCAGACTTGAAAGAACACCTTGAAAAAAAAAAAAGGGGATAAATTATAAGTTTTATATAATCTATTTCTGAAATGATTTCTTATGATTTTCTATCTTTCTTGGGCTAAGAATTACTGAAACAAAATTAATTCATCATATCAAAAGTGATCAATTGTATTTCTGGTGGAAATAGATCTTTGAGTTGCATCTGTTACGCAGCATCACTTTCATTATTTGTATCAATGAATGATTAGCATGACAACATTGATTTGAAATTTCACTCCAGTAATTAAATGTTTTGATATACAGTTACTTAAATCTAAATCATAGGAAACTGTTGAAAATGCATCTTTTATGGGTTTTACAGCTTCCAAAAATTATTTGTCAACTTTCCTAACCATGTAATATTTAAATAGTCATCAAATGGTTGTTTATTCCACAGGAGTTTTTATTGGTTAAGGGCCCGGATTTCAATGTCTAAGCATCTCCATCTGGCAGAAATACCTGAAAATATATATTTCATTTAATAATTATTTTTCCATTATACTTGTCAAATATTATGAATATAATATAAACTCACTATAATGTCATTGAGCATGCATTACATTCCTTGTTGGGTCCTTGTTTATTTGGATCCATCTTTGTTTTTTCATGAAGGATTTTTTAAAATTTTATTCATATTTCATTTACAACTTTTGTGTCATTGTATATCAATAGAATCATATATTTTATAAATGATGAAAATAATTGAACACTGCAAGGAGATTCAACAGTTAATAATTCAGCAGATAACTGAATTAGCACTCTTTAAGTCATAGGACATGCTTCATCTTCATTGCTAATGCAAATATCATGTAGTAATTCCACATTGTCTTATGATTCCAGGTGACGTTCAACAAACGCAAGTTTGGAGTGATGAAAAAGGCATATGAGCTTAGTGTGCTGTGTGACTGTGAAATTGCACTCATCATCTTCAGCAGCAGTAATAAATTGTATCAGTATGCGTCCACAGATATGGACAAGGTTCTGCTCAAATACACCGAGTATAATGAGCCCCATGAATCCCTGACCAACAAAAATATCATAGAGGTGAGCAGTGATATTTTATATTCCTTCAGTCTCAATATTTTTCTTTGAGCCATTTACATCAAGATAGATAGTTTTTTCCCACTTTAAATCCACAAAAATTTAACAACATTTGGTGTAATCCAAAATGTCAAGTCAGTGTTTGTGAGGATACATGAGTATTCTGATACAATTTTGTGCATTGTGTGTAGCTGTAAGTGGATATCAGTTCAAATAGGAACAAAATCTCTGTATAAGTAAAAAGCAAAACCTGAACTTATTAATTAAATGAATTTTTTTATTTCTTTATTTTTCGCTGTCTGTTGAACCTTTTAATTAGATTTTGTTTCACAGAAATGCTTTGAATGTATCTCTTTGAAACCTTTTCTTTTATTCTGGTTCACTTTAGTATAATGGCCATGATGTTTGTGATTTAGGAATAATCATTCAACTTGTGGAAAATGCAACAACATAAAGTTTTGTATTCTAAATATCAGCATGCATTTATAAAAGATAACTGTAATATTTCCCTTAAATTTAAAAAAAAATCAAACTGGAATCTTATGTAATTAACATACCATTTTCATTCTCAAGTCCATTTCATACCTAGTCTTCATTACTGGCTCATATCCATATTTAGTAATTATAAAAGCAAAAGGTATTTCTAATTTTGTTATTCTAATTTTGCTTATATCCTGTAGGCATTGAACAAGAAGGAGCACAAAAATGGCACATGCAGTCCAGAAAGTCCAGAGC
This sequence comes from Rhinocypha anisoptera, assembly GCA_011762765.2. Taxonomy (NCBI): domain Eukaryota; kingdom Metazoa; phylum Arthropoda; class Insecta; order Odonata; family Chlorocyphidae; genus Rhinocypha; species Rhinocypha anisoptera. The sequence continues at coordinate 5,278,217 of WURS02000019.1, forward strand.
CAGATTCTGAGTATCAACTTACCCCACGAACAGAGGCAAAGTACAGCAAAATTGACGAAGAGTTTCAAATGATGATGCAACGCAACCAGTTGAATGGCAGCAGAGTAAGATTTTAATGATAAAAATTTTCATACAATGTACATTACATATAGTTATAGTTATTTTTTCTTTGCATCCTTGTCAGTTCATAAATTTATGACAGATTTTCTTGTTATTGTTTTATAGGTACCAATGACCCAAGCGAACTATTCATTACCTGTAAGTGTACCAGTAAATAGTTATGGCGACTCATCTTCTGGAATGCTTCAGCAAACAGGAAGTCCTCAAATGCCACATACAAGTGTCAGTCCTCGGCCCTCATCCTCGGAAACAGATACAGGTGTGTTTATTAGAAAAAAATACCTTAAAAAGGCTGTACAAAAGAGTAGTGTGTGAACTAATGCAATACATTTCTGCCATTTCCTTTTTGTGGCTTTTGGTATGATTTCCTCAACCAAATCATTTTAAATGAATTTGTTAGACACAGCAAGAATTCAGTTATATTTTTAAATGATGTGAATAATAATATGCTCTGTATACACTCTCTCACAAGTACTGTATAAGTCCAGTGAAAAATGTATGGATCTTCTGCTTATATCCACCTTAAACTCTCTCTTTATGTAAACAGTCTCAAATTGATTCCAATGATAATTCTCTCTTGATATTTTTGCTTTATTACAGTTTACACATCAGGTGGAATGTTGGAAATAAGCAATGGTTACCCTAACTCTTCCTCCCCCCTTGGAGGAGGTGGTTCAAATTCTCCTGGTCCAAGTCCTGGTGGTAGTGGTAGTTTATCTGGAAAGGGACTTTTGAAGCAAGGCACATCACCAGGTCGATCCAGCCTGCGGGTTGTAATACCTGCACCGCAAGGTGCCATGACTGGGGATGATGTAAGTATTTTAAATTTGGTTTCACATCCATGCAAAAGCTTATAGTTTAAATTTTTCAAGCATGATTAATTTTGGGGTTATCGGTATCAATATACTTTGCACCAAGACATTAAATTCACCTTAGTATAAATGATGTAAAGATGCACAGAAATTATATTTCTGGTGACAGCAGTCCACATGATGAAGTTAACTATCAAATTGCTTTTTGTTGTAAAAACATTTCCTATAAGATTCTCTTTTTCTGCATTTTAAAAACTGCCTATATAATAAATTGCTGAAAAATGCTTTTATTCATATTTCTAGAATAGGCTAGTAATTTTATCATAGATTTTATGGGAGAAATTATTTTTGAAGCACACACATATTTATTAATATGAGTGTCTATGCCAGAGCCAGATAGATGAGCAGAAACAAAAAGCACCACAGGGATTATTAGTATATATGTAAAAATTTTGAGAGTCTCTCATAGGAACATATTTTCATTAAGTGAGTAGTCTCAGTCATTCTGATAGAATTGCAGGAAAGGTGTATGTCTAGCTCTGAAATGGTAATAAGTATTTTTTAATTGAAACTTTTTATAGGTTATTAATATGGTAAATTGTCCCCCTAAAACTTAAATATGGTAAGTCCAAAATTTATATTAAATACCATTTATTTTGTAACTGAAACTTTTCAACAAAATTAAAAGCACATGCATAAAGAAGCATAACTCTAGTGAAAAAATCTCCAGATTGTCTACCAAATCAGGCATTATAAAAATTCTAGTGCCAGGGAAAAATGCATAATGACTTTTATTTTTAAGCAAAATTTTAACCTAGGTTTCAATGTTACTACATCATCTTCAGGTGCACAGCTATGACCAATTACCTCTATATATATTACATTCTGATGCCACTAATAGATTTGGTACAAAAAGCTAAATAATCTTTAATGGGTGAAATAAATAAATTTTTGCCATGAGAACCAGAAAATATGCATAAAATTTAGCCTATTTGTTGTTTATAACATTTTATTGTTTTCTTTTGCACTCCCTTTCACTCAGATTTCATTCATCTTGGAGGATTATCCACCAAATTAATTTTCATCACCACACAAACTGAGTGAAGACCCCAGTTATAATTTACTTACCTTTCCTAGAATAACACAGATGACTAATGCTTTCACTAACCATCACTATATCTCATTATGGTTACTTCTATCTTTAAAATATTGCTTTCATGATTGCATATTCTCATTGTAATTCCTTGTGGTTTCCCCTGTCTTAAGATGAATAAATGTGGAAACTGCTGTACATGCTCTAATTTTACCATTACTACTTTAATTTTTATTTAGGATTTTTTCTTGTTTAAGAGAATTACAAAGAACTATTTATCCCATAGAAAGAACTATTTATCCCATAGAAAGAACTATTTTATTTTATATAGCATTACATAAACACAGTTTTATCATGCTTTTTTAAAAATCATTTTATAATACCTTTAGAAATTATACCTCAGATAATTGTTATTCATTGAATGTATCATAGAAGTAAAATAAGAGAAATATCAGCCCATTTCATGATGCATAAGCTTATCGAAATAATTTCACTCTGGGGCTTGACTTCCCATTCTAATAACCTCTTTGCATTAACAGACATTCCAATTTATCAAAGATAATGATTGAACTTGGTTGCTTTTGATTAAGGTATTGCAAAATATCTCTGACATTAGTCTTAGATTTTCCTTAGTGTTGTGATTTTCTTATAATCTGGCATCTCTTCACTCTCAAATTTTGTAGAAATCATATCCTAGAACCAAAATAGACTTCAAATAGCTACTATGATTGTAAGTTTTATCAAGTGCTTTTATGTAATATGTATTGCTAATCATTTTGTTGTTCAGCTCTTAACGTGGAAAATTTATACAAATATACTATATTTTGAGAGTCACTAGGCTAGTATTACATATATGTTTAAATTCCCTTTGCTTCTGTTGTGAGTGATAAATAGTAAGGTTAGACTCTTTTTCATGCTTTACAGTATTTATGCACTTTTTCATATTTTATTAATTGAATAAATGAAGCAGTTGGGGTATGTTAACTCTTTAAAAAATCACAATTATATATTGTCAATACAGTGACGTAGTTATCAAACCATGTCATTTAATATGGACATGCTTGTGTAAACTGTTTATTCAAATGTAAATATTTTCTTAACCAATTTTAGAGTAAGTGAAGAAAGGTGTTGATAAAAGTGTGCTTTCAGCTCTAATGGGACAATTTAATACATATTACATTCCCTATAAATATGCTCTTTAGGAATATTGAGCTCTTGGGACAGAATCATCTGTGGTTGTGGCTTTCTTATTGTGATACTTATTTAGTAGGGTTTGGGTATATTTCAGGGTGTTTCTGCACGTAGTCCTTCATCCTTAAGCACTCCTGTTGTGGCACTCCAAACTACGCCTTCATCCCTCCCTGGCCTGGGCTCTCCATATCCAACCTCTCTTACTGTTGTACCCGGCGGACCTTTTGGGGCTCCACAAGACTTTTCCTCTCCTCCCCCTGTTGCTGATATGGGGCTGGCCAGTCTTGGTTCCCTCCATACATGGAGTTCTCCTAGCTCTCTGGCATCTGCATTGGCACATTCTGGGTTAGTTGTCGCTCTGTATTATATATCTTTTTTTAAATACTTTTTCAGATGTATGTATCAATCTTATCACCTGAGACTAATTAAAATGTTTAAATGCACATTTGTGCATTAATAATTCTTAAATTAATTTAAAAATTGCTTTTAAAAACAAAAGAGCAAAAGTTTATTTGAATTAAAATTTTAATACCACTCTAGCTTCTCACACTTTTATTCTCAGTACTTTCACACTCAGTATTTCAAAATTGATTTTTATGTAACTGATAAATGCATTAGTATTACAATGGATCTAATGCTAGTTACGGAAAATTTTATTTCTGTACGGATCTTTGTTTGTAGTACTTTTAATGGCTTACAACATTTTTAGAGTTTAAATCAAAAGTATTAGTTTTACTATCAATTGTACTCATAAACCCATAGTTAAAAATAAAAGTATATGGAATTTCACAAGACTCCTCTCTCTAAGAATAAGTAACTGATAAGTACTTTCAATCAATAAATATTGCTTTTTAATAAATAACATTTGTATTTTGGTAACCGTAGGTTTTTCTGTAGCCATTTATTTTCCTTTTGTGATTAATATATATGGAAATATGAAAATCTCCATGGAAAAAATGGTATTACCAAGAGCTCTTTAATGCTTAATTAGCATTATTATGTGTGTGTGTGTGTATGTATATATAATTACAAAGTTAAGATGACCCAAAGTATACTTTTTGTAAGCCATTTTCAACTTAAATTCAGCAATTTATCTTTCATAATGGTAGTCTGAATATAATGATCATAATAATGTAGATGGAATTCTTAAGCATTATCATGCACTAGCTACTATTGTCATGTTATAGAATTATTCTTAAAATAGAAGCTATTGTTATGAATTATATTCAATATGTAGGCCATGAAAGGATAATGCTACTTATCACATTGAGATCGTGGAATAAAATAAGATGAGGCAAAGATGCCTTTAAGGAAGGCAGAATTGTCTTGCTTTAGTCAGCCAATAGGCATTGTCATTTATAAGTTTTTAGATCATGCTTGGATATTTATCAGTATTGTTATTTCATATCCATTTTTATTGTAAATGTAGTTGGTTTTTGGATTCATCACTGAAAGGTTGTAGTGACTTTTTATGTGCTATAAATCGTTTCTTAAACATAAATCTTCAACAGCGGCCTGCCTCATGGCCATCCTCATTCGCATCATCCCACACACCACCATTCACACCTCCACCTGTCAGTGTCTGGCGGAGGAGGAGGAAGTGAAGGAAGTCCCCCACCTCATCACGTGCAGCCCTCCTCATCCCCCTTACCAATGAGAATCAAGAGTGAACCAATCTCACCACCAAGAGACGTAGGGGGCCTTGTCAGCACTGCCTCGTCCAGTGGAATGGGGGGTGGAGGGCTAGGTCACTTGCCTCGCCCCAGTTCCACTGGCCACCTCACTCCCACACCTGGTAAGTTTTTTATGATGTGAAAACTCAATTGTTTCTTTAATGCCACTTGGTTAATTGTGGGAGTGTGTACTAATAGAATAACTTCCTTGCCTTGACATAAGTAAGCCATTTCTTTGGATTTCGATTATCCCTCTCGGTCTTCTTCTTATGTAGTACAAATTACTTACAATATATTAACAAGCATAAAAAATTATTACTATTAGCATACTGACAAAATATAAGATACCTATCTTTGAAAGTCGCATAAAACTGCAGAAAAGCATTCAAAATTAGTTCAGTATCCCATTTTCATATTTGTTCTCTCCCCTGTGCTTGTTAAAGTTTTAATTACATTCTAGAAGTCATGGCTGCTCCTAAGGTCTCTTTGAGTTACAAATTTCTGACACACCTTTACAGTTAATACACACTGATGTTTTTTCTTTCTTAAGTACATAACTTCACTCCATTCTTTGGCATGTCCGAACATTTTCCTTAATGGTTCCAATAATGGGATCTTTACACTTTTAGTGTTTTAGTAATGTTAAACATTTGATGTTGCCTTTTAAAAGGGACTCAAAATGTAATCTTCATTTATCAAGCAAGATGTGAGGGGGCTAAAAATAATCTCTTGGCTCAGGATTTGAGTAATTTTTCCTATATTTGATACCCTTAATTGTTAATAAAAATCATAATTTACTCTCTGAATGTACAAAATTCCAATACTACTACTGGAAATACTTGCACATAAAATTTTTTCCTTGGATACTTTAACTTAATGGAATCATCTTCTTTCCCTCTATCCAAATATTTTGTTTTCATACTGCTTAGCTTTCAACCAGTGTGTTATTCTTGCATTTTACATCACCAGGTGATCAGGGAGGAGGTGATCCTCGCCATGCCTCAGAATATGATGGTGGGGGTCCACTACACAAGAGATCTCGGCTGACAGAAGGATGGGCCACATAGTGAGATTGGATAATTTTCCTTTTGTGGAAACTGAACTTGCCGGGTGGGTGCAACTGGGATAGCCACGAACAGTGCCCTTCCAGCACTGGTGCATGAACGTAAACCCTGTGTTCTAGCATCCCTCTTGTCAGAAATAAGGGAGACATTTTATTAGTGTTGTGGCAGTATAAAAGATAATGCCCTGATAGTAAGTCTCCCTCACATCAAACTACAGCAAGATTCATGCCCCACTCAGGAACTCTTGTTTTTAAGATTGTTTTTACACACAGGAAGTTGTGTGAAGTATCCATGAAGACAGTTTTTGGTGAATGGATAGGTTGGAAAAAAAAGTCAATGAAATGTGATACATGTTTGATATCACCTATAAGGTTTAACAAAAAAAACATAGTGCCTCCAACTCTGTTACCCATTTTTCTGTGGAAAAAAAAACAATCTTTTTGTCAGATTCCCACCGTTTGCACCCCATTCACATCACATGGAAAGCATTATGGAAATTATAGGAATTAACTGCTTGATATTTTTGTTCTGTTGGGAACTGGACACATCAAGTTTGAAGAATCATTGTGAGAAAAGTGTGTCTACCAGTTGGTGCTTCAGTGGGCATTATGGGTAGCAGGAGAACCGTCCACCCCTTGGCATTGTGAACTCATCTGATGTATGTGGTGTTCAAGGACAGCTGTGTGTCATGAAGTTTGGTCGTCTCTTCTATGTGACGTCTATAAATAATAGTGTGTCTTTGACAGCCAGTACACGTAAATGTACATTGTAGGATGTTTACTAATCCATTGTATGATTTGGAGTTTGTGAAGTCATTACATTTTATCTTTGGTTGGGTGTTATCTAGGTCAGTCTGTTTGATTGAAATTTTCTACGTTAGCTTTGTTAAGATAAAAAAGTCTTAGTTTTGCAGTTTTGAATCATGTTCCGTTTGTGGCTGAATTACCTTTGTTTGATATTTTGTGTAGGCCAATGGGGAGAGGTAATTTACAAGGAGTCAAGCTATCCTACTTGTGCATCAGGACTCAGTGACAGAAACTATGTTGCTCATGTGCTTCTGGTTGCTTTTGCTAAGAAAAACTGTGTACTTAACTCTGATTTGTTTTTCTTCTGTTCACTGTTGTAAATGAAGTACTTGTATTTTTGTTTTGTGTAACATATGCTTTTTTCTGAGGTGCTTATTGTTCCCATCCTTTTTTAAGAAGAAAGGAACTGTGTCATATGCTCTCCCCCTTTTCTGATCTCGGAGGAGAAAGTACCAAAGTGTGGATAGTTCACCTCGACATGTAGTGATCAGTCAGTCCTTCAGAGTCTGAAATGTTGTTTTGTAGATACTATATAAATATATATACTTATATATTCACAAAAGATATAGTATACAGAAAGAGAGAAAAACTATCTTACTTACTTTTGAATTGATATAAAAAGAAAGAAAAAATGTTAACACTTTTGTACTCCCTTTGTGTGCAAAATGCTGCATGTGGTCACTCGGTAGTATTTATCACCAGAGGAAGATCTATTTTGATAAAGAGCTAAATTAAGTACATTCCCCCTATCTTGTATTCACAGTCCCCCTATCAGTCCATCCTGGAAATCTTTCACTGGCTTGTATTGTTGTTGATGTTAATGCATGGCTGTGGCTTGTGAGGAGGGGCCCAGGTTTGTTGTTCTGTCTGCCCTGTCTCCCACTGCATGTCAACCCATTTCCCATTGGCAGTGGGTAAGTTAGGACAAGATGGGCCCACCTATTTGTGTTGATGACCTTCTCTGGTCAGAAATTTAATGGTGACAGGTGTGGTGTTGGTGATATATAATCCTGAAAGCTTTATGAACACTGATTTACCCCTGTGCCCTCTCTCTCCACCTTCCTTCCACACCTCTCCACAACATCTGCATATCAACCCTTCTTTATTCAGTATTTGTAAATAAATCGACTACATTGTGGTAACGTGGAAACAAAAAAGTAAGGCTTTATTGGTGTTACTCAAAATGTTCAGTAGCTGTTGTCATTTTTTTTATTATTGTCATCTATGTGTGAGCTATCTAATCTCATTTCACTTTGATTGAAATTATTTGAATTAGATTTTCACGTAAAAATGTTTGTTTTCATGATATTAATTTAAATCTTATAGTGTTTGAGAATTATGTTGTTATTTTTAATGTATCTAGACTTTTATCCAAGTGATGTGTTGGTGCTTAAGTATCACTTTTAGATGACAGAGAAAGTAATATTTTTGATCACACATGGGAAAGCTTTCCGTGTTCACAGTGCATCACATTAGGCTGCAACCACGTGCCCCTCACCTCATTACAGTGTGTGAATGTTTGAGAGTTTGTATGTGTGTCTGTGGTTCAGAGAATGTCTCTAATGAGCTTAAAAGCAGGTGGCGTCAATGGGTGTCACTGGCATCCGTCTCTTAAACTTTACCATTTCCAAGACTGCAAAAAAAATGGCACAATCTTGATGCCCTGTACCTAGTATAAAAACCTTTTAAGGTGTTCATTCTTCTAAAATAAATATATATTCATGTAAAACTACTATTTTAAATATGCACTTTCATAAAGTCAGCAAAAAGTCACATTTCAAAAGTTGTTGGCTTAACAAAAAATGGCACACACTTTATAGTTGATCCAGCAGTAGGTGTGCTGGCACACTTTGTCCACAGTTATTGCTAAACAATGTGCTCTTCACATTTCTACTGTAGGATTGCCTTACTCTGAGTGCCTCCTGTGTGTGTGCTCGAAAAGATTGAAAGCTTTTTAACATGTGGATTTTGCACAAATTACCTATGCATACCGTCTTCATCCTCTTAATGATGCTCTGTGCCTTCGTAATCACTCTTGTGTTCCTCACCAAAAGAAAAGGCAATCAAAATTCCAGACCATTTTATGAAGCACAAAACAGGTCAGACTGACTCTGCTATGTAATCTGTCCAAAGTAAGGTGGGAAATTGTCCTGTGGTTAATATATGATAGAAGTTTAGAGAAAAATATAGTATCCTATTTTACCTAATGCATCTGCCTTCCTCCAGTGAAATGCTCTGCTTCTGTGAATACAACATGTGTGCTTTGTCTTCCATAGAAATGGAGATGGTACCTGTTTTTATCAGTAGTCTTGCTGTCAACCACTATTTAACATCAATTGACACTTGCAGGAATGCCTATGTAATACTCATATTAGTAAGTATGCTGGAAAGCTTATAGTGTGATCAAGGAAAAGACCAAAGCTGGGCAGAGTAAGCATATATAGATGACAAAAATGGTTGATATGTGATTATTTTATGAACTAAAAGTGCAATATTATTTTCATTGTTTCATGCCAAAATTTACCACATTGAAATGCTTCTAGAATTTGATCTTGTTCAATTTTGGGCTGTTCATTTCCATTTGAACACTGATAGTTTGCATTGTTGAACCTTATTCACTGTTGGCTGCGTGCAGCATGTTTTTGTGATGGAAATGGTTGAAAATTGTAATTGGCAAAAGCCTGATGTACATGATCTCTATAACTGTGCCATTTCAATGAACCACATCAACCTTAATATTCCTTTTCATGTGATTATTCACATTAGAAACCAATTCATCCTCTTCCCTCACCCTTTATCCTCCTCATACTTGACTTTCAAGTCCATGTAGGTGTGGGTTGTTGTGTGTGATGTACACGACAGGAACCTTGTTATAATGGCATGCTCTGTGTGGAATGGGCGAATAAAGATTTGAATGTAAAAATCTTTAAGATGTTTGCAGTTTCTCTTATTTGCAGGCTTTCTAAGCTTTATGTGATGTGTGTTAATGTTTATCACACTTTATACCTGATAAAATAAGTAACAGATGGACTGGTTATTATCAGAGGATCTTTTCACTTTTTGGTTAACCCATATTGAAGGATAACTTTCATTTTAGGCAGTTGAGGATTTTTCATGGTTGTTGTGATTGTAAAAATAATAATCTTGCCTAAGTATCTTGTAAATATTGTGGTCGAATACTAACAATAGATAATTGCTGTGTGTCCTGCTTGATTAGCTTATGTATATTAATTCATGAAATATTAATCTCATTAACATCATCCTATTTTTGCCTTGCCATTCACATCATTTGTATCAAAATGCACTAATTTTTTTTATTTGCTATCATTTTTTCATTGAGAATTCTTTTTCATTTTCAAATTCTATTAAGATATCCCTCAAATGCCTGCTGCTATATTATCAATATATTTAAAAGCTCTTAAGTACATTTAAAATGAGATTTTTACTGGCGCCATCATTTGTTTGACTGACATGCAGCATCATTTCAGATTCCCTGAAGTGTGACGTTATGTATCAATCATTTCTTCAGTCACCTTTCTAAAGAGAGAAAAGTCAGAATTTTAAGTCAAAGATTGAAGATGATGAACCAATTAACTTTATTGATCAAAGTTATTGAACCTACTTTCCAAAAAAATTTTTTCTCAATTCTGCATACATATGTTGGAATGGTAATATTGAGAGAAGTTGTAAATGGATTCTTCCAAATTGACTAGTTTTTATCTAAATTTGACTATCAAATATTACCTATTTAATTTGCATAACATTTAAATTCTATCTCACACAATCTGAATTTAAATGACTTAATTACCAGTATATCTTTAAAATTTTGCATTGAAGTAGGTGACTATTTAGATTAACATAATCCAAGCAAAATTCCTGAATAGAATTGGGATTAAAATGCATTTATGTGCATTACCTTCAATGATGGCTCAGGTTATTTCAGTTACAAGATTGCTTTTGATGAGTGAAATCGTGACTCTGGACCGTAATGACAATAGTTACTATTAGATTGATAATCAAATGAAATAGAAGCTAGGCTTTTCAAATATTTTTCAGTGTAGGTTTGGAAAATTGTTCAAACTAATAAGTTATTTAGGTATAAAGAAATAAGATTGTCGCACTTATATAATTTATTTTTTCAAGACAAACCTGCAGAAACACTACAGCAGTTGCAGTTATATATGAACTCTGACACAGATAAAAAATATAATTATAATAAAAGGTCTTATTGGGAAGAGATTGAGACTAAGTAGTCCCTTCTTCCTCCCTGTAGCATACACCCATTTGAGAGTACATGTAAGAGAAAATGTGTACATCCCTTAAGTATTGTTATATATATGCTGATGTGGAGAACTCTGAAATTTAAAAAAAATATCTGAAACCCTCGAAACAACAATGTTGATACACATTCCTACAGAAATGATCTTAATTTGTATTATATTAACATGGTTGTGACGAGATAAAAAAACAAAGCCTACAAATAATTATAGGAACTTGCTCAAGATGTAAGAAAAGGGTGATCGGTTGCTTATTCCAAATGAATTAATATCTTCCCTAAATAGGAAGTTGACACAAGACCGTTTGCCACTTTTATTAGCTGTATCTTTTTTATTGCCATTTTAAGTTGGAATCATGCCAATTCTGATCATAAAACCACATAATTTTGCTATTCTTTGATTATTTTAAATTTTAGGTTAACACATTTTTAGAGAGAGATATAAAATTGTGTACAATATTGGTATTTCTTGGCTGCTTCTTAAACTTAGGAAGCTCTCTTAATATTTTCGTTTCACTGAACTGATATTTACTCTAAATATAGAAGAAAATCGCAAAAAAATAGGGAATTTATTCTGGAAATCCTGTTGAATATAAACAGATGCATCATCAATAGTTAGATCGCCAATCTTGATCATGCCATCAAGATTTTCTTTGAGAAATGTTGAAACATTTCACCTACTCGATCGCTGGCAACTAAATGCACCGGCTAAGGCCTCAGCCAGTCGATTTGGCGTGTTAGCACTAACATTTTAATTAGAAAAGACCTTGGAAATCTCGGCCTGAGTTCAGTGACACGGAAGTGAGAAATAACCACTACGTCAAAACTGTTCGTCGGCGGAAGAAATCTTGATGACCTCTGTAAAATGTAATGGGAAAAGAGTATTGGTTTCAGTTGATATTTGTGGTTGAAGTACCCTATATAATATTCTCGTTTGAGTATATACGAGTACTGAAATGTTTCATTGCCGCAACAATGAATTATGGAAAACCGATATCGCACAAATCGACTGCAGAATAGTCAATGGGATGAGAAAATTAAGGTGGTTTTATCTATAAAAATTAAGTATGGTTTTATCACACCACAGGATCTTATCATAGTGTTATAATGCGTCCTTAGTCGCATCTGCAGTGACTTTTTGCGTCAGTGTTTCTCAGACTGTGGTCCGCAGGCTCCTGTGCGGTCTCGAGACCCTTTCAGGATTCCGCGATGTCTATGCTATTGTCATTATAATACGTTATATCCATTTTTCACTCTCATTTCTCCGTGAACGTACAGTGGTGCCGGTCGAGTTAGTATGGGAATAGAGCGCTAGCCGGCTAACCCAGACGTCGCGGGTTCGAGTCCCGCCCAGGGCATGGGTGTTGCGTTTGTTCAAGTTGGTTTTTCTTTAATTTGAAGAGGTGCGAAATGACCATAGCCGTCGAAGCACCCTATGAATAAATACTACTATGTATAGTGAAGTTCGAGAAATATGATGATATCATCAATTAGGAGAGAAATGGCATTTTCACTTGTTTATTCTTATTTTCAAGATTTTTCTAAAAATAAGATATAAATAGGTTTAGGCTAGAGATGGCTAAAATTTTCTATATAGTACACGATGCATAGTCGAAACGGGAAATAGGTATGTATGCTCGCCAAATTATCATATGATTAGTACTTCAGTTCGGAAATTGTTTGGCTGCAGACCTCCACCCTTTCCTATGTATATGGTGCTAATTTTCTTACCCCTTGGTAGTTCTTTCTTATGTCTCTTATAATCTTCCCTATGCATATATCCGTCGGTTATCCTCGTGGAATTTTCCCTTTTACTTTTCCTTCTGCTATATTCTTCAAGAATTCATTATGATCTTATTGATGATGAATTCCTAAGACGTGTCCTGTCCATCTTGTTCTTATTTTTCTTGTCGTCCTCCAAACTGATTTGTCTCATTCCGCTCCTCCAGCTCAATGTTTCGAAGGCTTCTTTTTTCTCTGGTCTCCTTTTCCAAAGGTCCATGTCTCTGATCCACAGATTGCCGTACTCCATACGAACGCTTTTATGTATTGCTTCCTCATTTGAAGTGATACCTTCCTTGAGCATAGTAATTGCCTCTTCGCCTTGAGGGCCTTCTTAGCCTGAGCTAATATACTCTTGATATCCATAGAACTTCTTCCATCCCATGTAATCCTGCTTCCTATGTAGGTAAAGGATTCCACTTGCTCTAACTTCTCTCCTTGTTGTTCGACGTCTGCAATCAGCTTTTCTCTTGGCCATACTAAAAATTTAGTTTTCTTCCTATTTATTCTCATGATGTACTCGTTCAGTACTTATTCCATCATGTTCAAGGTAGACCGTAGGCCTTCGCGTTTCTCTGCTATGACATCCGAGAAACGTAGCATGTTAATCTCCTCTCCTTTTTTATTCCTCTGGTGACGTGTTCTTCTATTTCCTTAAGTGTCTCTTCCAAGAATATGTTGAACCAAATTATCTTAACAGCTAGTAAATGGCGCTTGCACAAAGCAAGTGGGTAGAGAAAAATATGATGAAACATATTAAATAGAGGACATATTAAAAGCGGAAAAAATTAACGAGCCTACTGTTGCTCCAATAAGCCAGTAACATTGCTGAGGTCAGCTCGTTATTGATCCACTAGACAATAACAAATTAATCTTAAATTATTCCAAGAAGTAATCCGAATGCGTAATTAAATGTATAGTAATAGTAGCATTATTTATAGTGTGCGTCGACGGTTATGGTCATTTATCACCTCACACAATTGAAATAAACGTCTTCGGACGAACCCATCACCTATGTCCTAGGCGGGACTCAAACCCGCGACCTTTGACACTACTCTCCTGGCTAATCCTACCGGCGCAGTGGGTAGTTAAGAAAATCATAGAAAATCCCTCAGTGCTTTACGTGAATCAAGTCGATAAATTAATACAAGGGACAAATCAATTTAATAAAATTTTTTATGATGTTTGTCAAATATGATCCCACGAAAAAGGGCAGTCAAGTAAATTCCAACAATCTTCAGGATTTGTTATCATTATTTAAACGTTTTATTGTTAATTATGGATGCTTATTTCATCTATCCTATTTCATCCATTCAAGGATTAGATCAGTATACATATATATATATATATTTGCTTTATGCGTTAATATTTTATCGGTAATGCGATTTTTTAAATTATATAGTTATTCTATTGGATAATGCCTATATAATTAAGAATTCTTTGTCATCATGTAAATTAAATCTATCTTAATTGCTTATTTGATAAGTAATAATCTAAGAAACTTTGGCCATCCGCATAAATCCTTACGTTCGCTCTTGGGAGAGTTACAAGTATATCATAGTTCAAGGGCAAATGCCTAAATCTGTTTCACATAAATTACACAGTTGGAATAAAGAACCCGTTTCTTAGACGCAGGGAATTCAAATCTTGATATTTAAGCGGGTAAAATCCTTACCACCTCCGCATTTCAATATACGATTTATGGTAGTTATGAAGCGCTGGCAACCAGGGTCATTTGGCAACACTACTAGGTTTATCATTGAAATTTTGTCATCTGCACTCTTAGATACTCTGAGAAGAATGAATGACTGTTTATTGACCTGATTTGATAGATGAGGGTATAACTTACCTAGTAGTAAGCCATCCGATAGTAAAAAATCACGCAATAGGACATGAGGATTAGTTCCTTTTCTTGTGACCCCTGCGATTCTCAAGAAAGTTCTGGTCCTGGTGCGTGGGTTGGACTGACGATGTCCAGAAGTATCATTGCGACTCTAACCTGTGACCTCTAACCTGTATTCAGTAGCTGAGTTCATTAAGTGGGCTACCACATCCTCCGAATAACGATTGTAAATGGTATGCATTCATTGAGACATGAGTTATTGGAAATAATTTATTAATAAAATTACTCTTTTTTGCCCAGTTCCTGTCAACTACGTTCAGACCTGGTTAATATCATCAGGATCGTCGTCCCTGATGTCCAGCCTTTCTAGAATAGTCCGGCACTTATCATACTCTGCCAGGATGTGCTTCACAAAGAAGTGTATGGAACCCATCAGAACGAGGAGAAATCCACCATGAAGGGATTTAAGTGGGTCAAGGCACAATACACATCCCTCGAGCGTTTTTCCTGAGGCTGCTTATCACGGAAGAAGACATCTCAATTGTTATTGTCTCCTCTCGTAGTGTAAATATTTCTTAAATTATGCCAGTATAGCTTCCACTGCCCAAAGCCACATTTCTCAACGTGGTTCTCAAATGGGATAGTAGTAGTAGTATTTTCGTTTTATAGGGTGCTTCGACGTCTGTGGTCATTTCGTACCTCTTCAAGTCACAGAAAAAACCCATCTGGACAAACACAACGTCCATGCCCCGGGCCGGATTCGAACCTCCGACCTTTTTTTCCTCTTTTTTTCATGTCAAATCTTTTATTAAAAACTTTTTCTATCCTCTTTAATTTGAAAGAAACTCTTATTGATACTAAATTTTGATTGTAGTTTGCATGCTATCGGTAAACTATGATAATTTATAACCATTTTCCGGTAATATAATTGTAATGTGGCCTGATTGGTGTAATGACCCTTGTTCCCCCACCTCCCCTCTCCGGCATTCTCCATGTATAACTTCTCTCTTCTGGCGTTTTAACTGCGTGTTATTGCAAAACTTTCTTCTATTAAAGTTCACAATGGTCTCACCATGGTCATTTCTTATTTCTCCCTAAACCCACTCCTCAACTCTTCTTCCTTCAACTCAACCTTCATTATCTCGCGACGGCATTCCGATCCCCCATCCTGGGGATATCGTCAATAACCTCCTCAAACTCAAACCCTGAATACCTATTTATTGTATCGTATACCTGAATGGCAACAAAGATCAATAGATCTTCTTTTAGCTTTAAGAATTTCGAGATTTTTATCACTCTCATGTTCATACTTATAACCCTCCTTCCTACTTTCCTATTCAGAACTATACCTATCTCACGCTCTCTTTCCTTTCCTTCGCTTTAAAATTTCTTGTTACTGTCGTTCCAGTAATTCCACTTATCTTCCATCAGACAAACCATCTGTATTTCTTTTTTCCATATCTATAATGAAATTTATAGCTTCGAAATTTTCGATATCGTCCTAACATGCTGTGCTCCAAAGCTAATAGCTGTGGTTATTTTCTGTTTATATTTTCCACCGATGCAAATTTAACTACGGAAGGATTTTGTGGGGTGACCACCGAGACCTTGTCTCTCCAACTATAGGGCACGATAATCTCCAATGAGCTAAGCCTCGCAGTTTCCAGGTTGTAATATTGGTAATATCTAATTGGGTCCATCATGATCTCTTGGCAAATAATGATTAAGGTTGTATCACATCGCCTTCTTTAACAGTATTTTAACTGTGACTTTAATTCTTGGAGGAGTTACAGGGAGGCATTGTCCCCCCAACTTTCAGAAACGAAAATAATGAGATTTGATTTTTTAAAAGTATATTTTCCTTTTATTACTTTTAAGGTCTTCGAGTATTAACAACCTTCCCGAAAATCAAATATTTAGTCTGTGGCTCAGCGTTAAGGGTGCTTAATGTTATTAGGTCCACTTTTTGAAAAAATAGTTAATAAAATAGATGGGAAGTTATAGTCGCGACTAATGGAATAAATATAATAGAATGTAAAAAAATGTAAAATTGTAGATATTATAGCATTTTGAATTATGAAGAGTTAAGATATAATGTTAAAAAGTTAAGGCTAAAATTCTCAAAAATATAAAAAGTGGACTTAATAACATGGTACATCGCCACAGTAGCAGTGCACGGCTTGCAAACTGTTTTGTGCGTGAGTACTTACTAATCATTGCTTTCGCTAGAAACGTTTGAGGGGGGAGTGAAACTAGGAAGCCCTTCACGCCAGGTTATCGAAGAAAGAAAAAAAATCCTTTCTCCCACTGCCAAGGTGAATAGAGTGAGCCGGTCCAAATACCTGTTGCCTTGATTTCCCATGGTACGTCTTCTCTGTCAACATTTATATCGATTTTTCGTTTGCTAAATCCATATAATATTTTCCCTATAACATTTTTTCCAAGATACCTATATATTCAGTTGTAATTTCTATATAGTTAATTGTATATTTCTATATTTGACCATTTTTGTAAAAACAGATTTACATTATAAGGTAGTAGTATACCGCATGTATCCATAGTATTTACTTCCAAAAGTGTTATGATTAATTTATTCTACAAAATTCACTAAGAATATTTTTTTCTGTGTACCTTTGTAAGGACATTGAGATACAATTTCAATTTCACGTGCAAAGTGAACTAGAAATAAAATGCTATAGGTACGTTCCGTTGTACGGTCCATTTATAAAATGTTTTAATAGTACGTCATGTTGGTTTAGGCATAGTATATATAGTGCATTGTGAGGTGTCCAAATGCAATACATCATAGTAGATCCTCGCACTTGCGAGATAAAGAACCTAATACAGACTGCAGGATACCCTGCGGTCTGACGGTCGGCTGCTAAAGTATGTAGTAATATATACTTTAGCAGCGGAAAAGTATACTATAGCACATTCAAAAGAACTTTAGACTGTATCATAATGGCAATAACAGTAAGTTCGCTGTGGAAGTTATAATTACGTATGTGCAATGTAGACAATTCGAAGCGATTGCTTCTCTGATAAATCCTCATCAGGAACTTGCTGAATCAAAAACCAAGTTTCCCTTTTGAATTAGGGGTAGTACATTTATAAGTAGAATTAAATTTATATGTTCACTGCCCAATTCATCACAAGAAAATTTATACACATATATATATATTACATAAAAGCTTATTAAATTATTATAAAATAAAGTTTTAAGAAGCACGATACAGTTAAAATTACCCTCATGCACAGTAGGGTTTAAAAAAATTATTATTATAGTCGTACAATGACTTAATATAGAGGTATTTTATTTTTAAAAGAAGTAAAAGTCATTGTCTGGACTGACAGAATAAAAGCTATATAACCTCTATTTTTATGTTATATGGCATATCCCGATCTGGCGAGGGAGATGGATGACTTCATAAATTCGAGGTAAGAAACCGTCCAGGTTAGCCTGGGGTAGCGCGCTCGCCGGCTAACCCAAATGTCGCGGGTTCGAGTCCCGCCCAGTGAATGGTTTTGTGTTAGTCCAATATGTTTTTTTCTGTGGTTTGAAGAGGCGCGAAATGACTGTAACCGTCGAAGCACCCTACAAATAAAAATACTACTCGAGACAAGAAAAAACTTGACTGGAATACATTGCATGCATCAATTTTTTGCGTCTTCTGTTTATCAATAATTCCTGAGCTCTTTTTCCTAAGAGCGGAATAAAAACTAGTCGACTGAATCTTATAAGATTTGTTGGAGAACGTCGCTGAAAGAATGCTTAACCAACACCGAAAATCCTATAAAGATGCTGAATATGTTTATAACTTAATCTATGGAATGCTAACCCCTGCCACAGTAAAAACCCCTACCAAGAAACAATTTGTTCCTTGCCCCTACTACTCTTCCCTCCCTACCTGGCAGACTGCTACTCTGCTGCTACTGCGCCTACTCAATAACAGAGGAACTATGGCTTGGCATCTTCAATGGAGGAATCTAGTCATATGGGAATTAGCGCCGCGTATATTCAGTAATGTAGAAACTTGAACATTTGTCCATCCAAACTTGAACATCGAAAGGGGGGGAGGGAGTAGCTTTTCCAGGAATTGAAAAGATTGCCAAGAACCACGAGGACCAGTGGATCACGTTCTCAACGTTCACCGGCGTGTTTAGAGTTATGCCACAGCAATTATTTATTTTCAGAAAGTCATTTTCAAGTATGGGATGCAGGCACTACTCAGTAAATAACTGCGGTGGAAATATTTCAAGCACGAAGGTGTTTCAATTTCTCAGAACCCTGAAAAGCAATGTTGAATAAGCGAAATAAGTGCTCTCGGCATTACCGGGTTCTGCGTCCGCGTTTGTTGACTTGTGGTGACAACAGTTTCGCTAGCAGGATGGTTAGCGAAACTGT
>WURS02000019.1:5317496-5339016 GCA_011762765.2 Rhinocypha anisoptera
ACGTTGGCAATGGAATAATTGCAGTTGTAATTGGCCAAATCCCTCGAGACAACAAATTCACATATATATATATATATGTGTGTGTGGGGGGTGTATTTTTTAAAATTTGACATCAAAATTGTTATCTTGCAAAACCAACTGACAAGCCGCATGCAGAGAGTATATAAATGTGGGTGAACTTTCATTTATTAGTACCATTTATTTGTTTTGAAAGTGTAATTTAAGCATTTAATAATCGTCTGCAAACTATTCCACCTGCATCGGCAGTGGAAATAATGATACACCTTTTCGCTGTCTGAACTTCGTAGGTCATCTCACGTAGCCAGAAAATCACAAACCATATCCAAATCATCCATCTCTACTCGGATATATCGCAAACCGGGGATATACAAGTTACTCTTAGGGTATGGAAATAGCCTTCATGATGTAATGCGAGAAGTTATATCTTTCTTAGATTTCTCTTCACCGCGAGCGCGCTACCCATTCGGCTAACCCAAAGGTTTCGGGTTCGAGTTCCGACCAGGGCATGCTGTTTTTATTTGTCTCAAACTAATTTTCCATAATGGTTGGCGTCAGCAAGGGCATGCAGCCGTAAAAATATGCTAAAACCACTGAACGAAGCTATCCCACAGTAAATGGGAATTGTTTAAGATGGAAACAAATAGATTTCTCTTTTTTGACTATTTGAAAATTGGAATTAGACAGTTCTGCTTACACTACGGATTTGCCTCTAAAGTCACCGAATAGTGTAGTAATACTAATATTTACATTCGTCAAAGAATCTTATTTTTTGTTAGTAATTAAAAATATGTATTTAATCTGGAATACACTTTTTAAAAGGAAATTTTTCTTTTGGAGAACTCTCATTTCTGAAATTCTGTTGATACAAAAATCTCTTTATTGGCCTTTCAGGCAAAAAATTCAGATTTTATCAGGGGTTCAAAGGGATATCGAATAAAATTTTGGGAAATTTAATTTTTACTCTCCCTAAACCGTTATCCGCCGCTCCCTAGCTCTCTTGCAGTGTTTTTGTAAATCGAAACTACACCATGACAAAACTTGTGCGTATATTAGGGTACTTAGTACCGTTAATGTAATTGAAGTAAGTTAAAATAAAAAAGAAGAGGTAGAATAGATAACAGCAATCGAGCACTGATGAAGATGATAAGCAGAAGTCTATTGGATCTATCAACAAGGATACAGTTAGGAAAGGAGACCTTCAATAGATAGAGGAACCTGTTTTGCGGATTGTTTAACAAGCACTGCAAATATTGTTTTGGTTTGGAATGTGGTAGTAAATGGAGCTAAGACATAAGTCAACCAAGATGGAGAATAAAAGATTGCAGGCGTTCATGTGGACTTGTAAGAAAGTGAAAAAGATTAGCCGGGTAGGTAGAGGGAGAAATGAAGAACCTTAGCGAAGGGTGGAGTATAATAGCTTATAGTTAGGGTTATGTAAAATAGAGGAATTGAATAGGATACTGCTCACTTTGGTGACGCTTACTAGCGAATATCCTAAAGGAATGGTCCAGAAAAAATGACGACTAGTCGGGTGGTAGACGACAATAGGTGAAAGTAAATGGGGAAAATTCCCAAAGCCACCACATCATCTTCTGAAGATGATGTATTAGCTGTGAAACCCGGGTCAAATAAATATTTACCCGTGGAAGATTTCTTTTTTCACCATGAATCTATCCGCATTCCAAGACATCACACCTGAATCTTCACTACTTAAAACTGGTCATCATCATCAAATTCTAAACGCTCCTATACCCTTGTATAATAATAAGTTCTGTCTGTAACAATCCAAATTTTAGACATTTTTAA
This sequence comes from Rhinocypha anisoptera, assembly GCA_011762765.2. NCBI lineage: Eukaryota > Metazoa > Arthropoda > Insecta > Odonata > Chlorocyphidae > Rhinocypha > Rhinocypha anisoptera. The sequence goes on from WURS02000019.1 coordinate 5,319,324, forward strand.
TGCCTGTAGTTAATAGAATACGTTTTAACATGTTTCTGAAATTAACCTTTGTTATGGTGATTCTACGGTATCGACATGAATTTCTTTACTCGTGAACTAATGGCTTTTTAAGTTAGGACGTTCAACAACCTGTGACAAAACATTATATACATTTGAAGAATTTAATCTAGATAAAATACCTTTTACAGGCTGCAATATAGGATTCTGATTGCGAATGCTAAGGATAATTTATTAGATTATGTTAAAATTAATTTAAAAGACGCGCTTACTTTGTGCTCGCTCTAAGCGCAAAAGCGTATAATCGTGATTGCTATGAAAAGACTCACCACGCTACTAATGGCGACCTCAATGATCAGCCAATGGGAATGCAGATCGAGTGAGAGTTAAGAATGTCCTCCGCGTTTCGTAGATCCATGTGCTACCATTCAAATACATATTGTCGAGGATTTAAGTCTATATTAAGTCGACCCTGATCGTATGTATAATCTAATTTAATTAAGCAATCCGTTAGTGTTGTTATTTCAATCTTTTATTGAGTATAAAACCAGTATATCAAGAATTATTGAAGCTGGTCCAACATGGATGATGAGTGGGGTACGGATTTCATAACATATTGACACTTATACTTGCAATATTAATGTCAGATTCGTTGTAAAAGCATTATTTCCATGACAGATAAAGATAACTTCGACCCAGAACCTAAAGTACCGGCTGCTGTTGATAAATGGGAAGGAGAAGATGAAGATGACGACGTTAAAGTAAGTTTTTCCGATTCCTTATTTCACAGTAACAACATTTTGATCCATGACATATTTCTTGTATGTTGTATTTTAATTTAAAATTCTCAACATCTTTTTGTTTGTATTCACGGATAGGATAATTGGGAAGACGAAGAGGAAGAAAAGGAGGAGAAAAAGGATGTAGAGAAGCAAGAAGATGATATATCAACTAAAGCAGTTCAAGTGAAAAAGTCTAAGAAAACTTTAACTGAGAAAATAGAAGAAAAAGAGGTAAGGAAGGTTAAATTTATTCTCTGTATCTAGAAACCGCCTATACGGTTCTCATATTGCTAAATATCATCTAAGTACAGCATGTGATAATAGTTTATGTGGCACATATTCTGTAACGAAGTAGAGTGTACTATTAAAATCAGAAACTTCTACGTCGGCAGTTGGAATTATTAAATGCTTTGTATACTCTGCCACTGTTTCAACCTTTGCATTATGTATAAATTTATATAGTACTTAATAAAAACCTCTGCCTTAACCGAAAATAAATTATGCTAATAGATTTATAATTTATTTTACAGTTTAATGGATTTTCTTTGAACAATCTTGCATTCATTAGTTTTTATTATTTTCATGGATTTTTTTTTTAAATTTGATAAGACATTCAGGGAAAAAACTGCATTTTTGGTTCTGGTGGTGCCATCCAATGTAGCGGCAGTTACTGTTAAACAAAAAATGGCTTATGGTGTGGTAATAGATTAACATAATCGTGTAACCTTAACTTCTGTATATGGACTACAATAAATTGCAATCACTTTCATGATTGATTTTACTTCTCGACAGCGATTAGCCAAGGAAGAAATGGAAAAAAAATTACAGGAAAAAAAAACTAAAGTCATTGAAGATGATGATGATGATGAAGTGAAGAAACCTATGACTCCAGAGGAACTCCTGGCTGAAAAGCTTCACCGCCAAAAGCTGCAAGAAGAAGCCGATTTAAGGGTAGCCATGGAAACATTTGGTATGATATTAATTGTTATTATCAGGGCATCCCTGCCTGACATAGCCTCGCTCTTTCCCATCATGAAACTGGGTGCCTGCCCGTGGAAAAATCAAAATTTCTTTGTGGATTTCTTCTTAATTCCTGTTCCAGATGATATAGTAACCAACATTTTGTTGATACTGGAATTGGTGGAGAAACAATTTTCACCTCTGCATTGCTAAAGGTCATTAATGTAGATGGTGTATTTTGTGATTCTATTTTTTTTTAAGTTGACGTTTACACAAGAATGTTTTTCAAATTTTCTCATTCCAGTTTAAGAGTCTCATATTTACTATAGATTTTTACAATCTAAAAATCCTTCTTTCCAGCTGGCTCTTGACTTTTTTAAAGTTTGTTTTTTTTACTTTTGGTTACATGGAAAATATCATTATTTTAGATATGACTATTTAGTGTTATTATTATGCCAATTACAATATCTGTCATGCCCAATATTGGCAAACCAACCAAACTCAAGCATGTCACCCCTGAACCCCTTTTTTGTATTCCCAATTGGAGGATAAGCCTGATAATGAAGTTTTATGACATATCTAATGAATCCCATGAATTTACCAAAAATGAAATTTTGACTGCCTTCTATAACCAACAAAGAGGTACTTCAAGGAGCCATTTAAAGAGAATGATGAGTGTAAAACTAATTTTTATCGTGGACATTAGTATTTTTTTGGCATATGTTAATTGTTTCATGTAATGCGTCACCTATAACATAGCATTACATGCATGCCAACTTTGTTTTTATTATTCTTATGTTGATGATTATATGGGAAAAACTCAGGATTCTTTAATGAGAATTGTTCATTTATCCTTTTAGTGCCAGCAGGCTGATCTATTGGCCCCATTTCTTATAATAATATTTTCCTAAAATTTATATGAGAGATAAGAGTTAATTAAATTTTCAACAAATGGATATCAATATATTATATATGTATTTAAATGTGGGCATACACAAATGCTTCAGAAAAAAATCCTGGCATTTTTTGCATATACCAGATGATGGAGGTTGGCAGTAAAAGGGTTAACCAGGGTTGATTATATAATCGTCATAATAAAACAATATTTCTTACAGTGGTATTTAATCAAAGTCCTTTGTTGCTTTCAAGTCTTCTCTCTGATTTCGACTGACTTGCATCAGATTAAATTTCCTCGCAGTGTCTTTTCTGTTGAATCCTAAAACATATGTGATACAGCCCAATGTATTGTCCAATATATTGTGGTGAAAATTGGGACAATAATGGGGTAGGAATTGGGTGCTAAATATGACAAGCACCAATATTGTGGCCAATATTTGGTGGGCAAGTACCCAACTAATCCGCTAGAGTGAGTTACATTCGTATAAGAAAAGGATTTGAATATTGTGATGGTAAAGATTTCCGCCCAAAAAGAGGAAATAACAGTTTTCCTGTAAAATGTTTTTATAATAATTGTTAGAAATACTTTTAAAACAAACTTGCGAAGCAATAAGAACTTTTGTTCCAAACCAGGGGAAAGGGGAACTTTTCAACAATAAACCCGTGATTTCCATCACTGGTTTACTGTTGAATGCTTTACATCATTGCCAGCAGTTTTAAATAGTTAATAATCTCTCTAATTTCCTTTGGACGCTTGATTTTACTCTTATAATGTCATGACTTCACATTGTATAGCACTCTTGGCTTAAAGAGCTCGATTAGAATCATAACTGTTTACTTGGTCCAAATTTTAAAAAATTCCCACGTAAATTGCTGAAATCACAATTATAACTGGATAAAAGATGTGCATTGTAGATACTGCCTAATAGATATTAGTACAAAGGAAACTTTGAGCCTAAACCAGATGTTTTCCTTCAAGTTACATTTTTCTCCGCCAGGGCAGGACAAGAGTGACTTCTGGTTGGATATTGGCCTCCAGAAAATAGAACCTGCTCAAAATTTGCCAGATTGGGTAGGAATTGTACGTGATATTGTATGGACAATATTGGGGTGGAAATTGGCACATGTCAAACATACCACAATCCAATATCCAATGGATTGGACAATACATTGTGCCATGTCACACAGGCTTAAGGCTGTAGAATTATATGCTAAGTGATGAAAACATCTCTTTCTCAAATTTTGGTAAATATTTCCACAAATGATAGAATCTGGAATAATGTGGCCTTATTTTTCTCTTCCATACTGACTGTATATACAAAATTAATGTGTCCTGATCTGTCATTGAAATATAGATTTTTGGTGCAATTTTACCATTTCTTTACCTATCTTCTTAGCCCATAAGATGCTTTGATTTTGGAAAAAATAATCAACATATTTTAATTTAAATCATTAATATGAATAAAATATGATACAGCATTCCTAAATTGACAACTATTAAAGATTATTCATTGTAGAATAGGCAATATGATAAATAGAAAAGTTCTTTTATTTCCTACAATTAATTTTTTTTGTACTAGTATGGGTATTCCTGACGTGGGAAATAAAGCCCTTAACCCATAAGATGCAGGCTGATTGTAGGTAGAATTTTTAAGTGAAGTGTCCAACATTTTTTAAGGACATATTTATTAATACACATACAGCTTAATTAAGCTTGGTTGTCCCAATCAAAATAGTTCCCAATAAGGGCAGTATACCATTCCCAATGATTCTTCTACATTTGTAATATTTTCTTATCCTATTACTTTTTGGGGATGGTATTAAATTTTCCTAAAGACTCAATAATTTGAAAATCAATTCTTTTTGGGGTTACCTTCAATATGGGAAAAAAGAAAATGTTAGGGCTAAGTATGAAGAGTAAGGTGGGTTATGAACCACAGTTCGTGTTTTGCCTAGGCTTTTTTCTGAGAAGAGCATCCCTTTAATTCCCTAAAATTCCTGGGGTAACCCCTTATATACACACTGACCATATGGAGCAAATTCATGTTATATAAGCCTTTTCAGTTTTAGAAACACATAATGAATGCTATTTTTGTTGATGTGGAGGATTGTCCAGGTTGAATTTTTCTTGGTCCTTCATCTTCCTTTTAAAATGATTGAACAATTTAAAACATTTTTCTGCTCATAGTCTTCCCCAAATGCTTTAAGAAACATTTGATACATTTCTGTGAAAGAATTAAAGAGTCTCAAGTTGGACCTTAACATCTCCTTGAAGAGCATTTTCTCTTTTTTATAAATCCAATTACATAGTTCTATCTGGTCTTGTCATTCTGGAACTAATGATTGTAACGTGCCATATGACATTGCATTTCCAAAAGTAGTCATTAGTCACCACTATTTGTTAAAACACATTGTGTCCGTATGGCTGCAATATTAAAAAAGGTGTCTTTTTTGAACATCATTATATACAAATGAAGCCTTTGATTCTATCCCTTCTGAATAGAATCTACTTCTTCAACTCATTGATTTAATAAATTTTACATTTTATTGTTTGTGTATAGTTCATCAGACTTAAATGAATTAATTAATAACTTCAAGATATTTGTATCAGCCTAATGTCCTTTTTGTGATACGGTTATTTGTCATTTCATACTGGAACAAAGAAACTTTAGCTCTTATTTTTTTTCTGAATTTATGTCCATTTCTTTTTTTTTCTTATTATATACATTTTCACTCTTGTTTGATAAAACAGAATTTCCTTTGCTAGGCTATAGTCTTTATTTACCAGACAAATTACTTAAACATTACCTGAAATTTCACAAAATGTATTCTTTCACTCTTGTTTGATACAACAGAACTTCCTTTATGAAACAAATTACTTAATAATTACTTGATTCCACAAAATGTATTTATACGTATTTATATGCTTGTTAATAAACAAAAACAATGGAACTGATAAGGAAAATGGATAACTTCTTGTGGTTAATATGCATGAGTAGTTGCATGTATAGTCATTAAAATGAAATACGGATGATAGCATTCAATTCACTGGCCAGTCTGAATCTCACCATGGCTATGATTCTCATGACAAGTTCAGATGCAATTTTTTCTTCTACCACATAACTGTTAATGTTAGCACTTATTGGAGGAGTAATTTGTCATAGTTCCATTTTCAAAAATACCCCAGATATAAAACCATTGCTATACTTCATTTACAATTGTGAATTTTCAAAATTGATACTTTAATATTGAAATTGAGTTAAATGTTATTTTTATTAATAAATTTTCTTTTCAGATTTATTTTGCAACTCATTCTTTTTAATTTAACATTTAATTTACTTTTATCTCAGAATTCTTATTATATACTAAGAATGCTATAGACTGTTCACTTTATAGGTAAAATCTGCAATATAAATTGGCATACTTCGGAACTTCTCCAACTTGGCATGGTTAATATCGGAATCGGGGGAGGGGAATCATTTTTCAATGCCACAGACCTCCTTGACTCTAAACATAAGCTCGGTCGCTCAGGCTGGTTGAGTGAAGTTGATAATAGATATCAGAGGAAACTTTTTGGGAATATTTTCAGACCTGCAGATGTCCTTCTTGACTCTGCAATTTCAATAGAAGCTTGGTCGCTTCTTCAAGAGTTCTAGAAAGCCAAAGACAGTGAGATGAGATTACGCTTCTCAAAAACTTGACCGGAGGAGAAGCAATGGTTGGTCGAAGGAAGATTCCAATGTAATAGTCCAGTTAATGGGTGAAATTTAGGACTTTAATTTGCTACCGGTTGGCAGATGTTCTTAGTTGTAGGCAGTGATAATTTGTGCATGCCTATACACTTTTAAAGAAATTGTGCTTTAACAAATGGTTGGGGTCAAAAGTTGGCAAAAACATGTTTTTTGCTTCTGCAAGCTACAATGTCATTTTTAGAGAGATGACCCAAAACTTTTTTAAGGTATTAATAAGACCTTCAATTTGAGCTGCAAATGTTAGTGAATTTGAGCATATATTAGTTCACTTTCGCCTTCTTGAAGGATAGATGACAAAAGAGGACATTGTAGTGATAAAAAGGAAAAGAAAGGCTGAGAATAGCCTGAAAGTTTTACATTATACAGACAAGCGAACATTGAAACTCTGGTCATTCCAGTAAAAAATTAAGTTGAAAAGAGTTATTTAAATCCAATCATTTAAGGTCAAAGAAAGTTTTTATGAAGTTAATTGGAATGCAATAGAAATTAAAGAAGGAAGACAAAGGAGTTTGTCTTGTGCCTCCAAGTCACATATTTCTGGAGAAAACCCTGTTTTGTAAACTCTAATCAGCAACACAAACAAATAAAGCTAAATATTTGAAATTTTATGAACATAATGAAAAAGTATGACTTACTATATATGTTAAAATAATTTCTATTCATTTGAGAATTTCATATAGTTATTACAAATCGCCAAAGTGATGCTATCCTGCACAACTCTAAAACAACTGTTGTTTTTCATTCACACACCATCACCTGATGATGTCGCTACGCAACGAAACCCGGGTCGTAAAAAAATAAAATTATATGTGGAAAGTGCAAAGTTTTTCTTCTCTCACTATATTTTTTAATATTGACCAAAATTGTAAAAAATAATATTTAATTTAAAATAAAAATAAAAGGAATAAGTAATGGTGAGAATCCTAAAATTAGCCATTTTTATTTTTCCGTTATCTCTACGAGGGAAAAGAAGAAGTGACGCTAGGATAAAACTTAAAAATTTTAACACAATTTGCAAGGAAAATTAGTTATATATTCAAGATTTTTGTTTTATAGTTTATTATGTGCTTAACTATGAAAATTCTATGTAGTTCTACAATTTGTTGCACACCAAAGAACTGAAGTATTATTGTTGATTGTCTGAAAAGTTATATGAAAAAATAACATTATCATTTTTAAAGTTGCTGTGTGGCTTAGCAGCCATGACTTTGACCTTTTACTCATGGGGAGAGATATGCCTCTTGAGCCATGGTATAAATGATGATAAACACCACAACCATTAAGTGAATATTTCAATGATATATTACTATAGCTGAAGTGCTGTGCTTGGATCTTTTAAAAAAGCTTTTAAATGGTAGACTACCAGGCATTAAATGCCTTTCTATGAGTTTGCTCTTCAATTAGTCTAAATATTATTGAAGACCACTGATGCATCGTTTTGACACAATTAGTAAAAATAGGGCTGCAATACTTGTCCTATAATCATCATAATGACCTTGTAGGAGGTAGGTTTTAGACAAATGAAGCAACAGGTCTATGTCTGGTAAATATATTGTGGTGCTTTTATTTGTAGTAATTCATTAGCTGTACACATATCTTCAAGTCTTGCAGAATTGATTAATATTTATCCTTATATATCCACTGCTATAGCTGTTTGGTAACTGGGAGTTAAAATTAAAATTTATTCTCTGATGTGTTGTATTTATTTTTCTTTGGTCTTTGCCAGGGCTCACGGGAGAGCAGAGTGCTGGTACAGGCCTGGACAGTACACCATCTACTGAAAAAGAGTTTGACGAATATCTATCACTTTTAATAGCAAAACTCGATTGTCTTGCAAAATCAACTTATTTCCCAGACTTTGCTGAGGAAATAGTCAGAAATATCAGTCTAAATTGTGAGTATTTCTCTTTCACGTTTATTTATCAAATGTGGGCAGAAAGTTAATGTATGAGCAGGAAGAATTGAGAAAATTACTTAACCAAATTCACTTTATGAATTATTACATAGAGATATTATAAAATTGTCTTTCCTATGTCTGTGATTTTAATCTGGATCCATGGAGACTTTGGACTCATGACAATTTAATTCTTTCAGTGCCACTTGCTAGCCTTAAGAAATTGAAGTCTGTAACGGAGGCCATATGTACTGAAAAATTGAAGCTGGAGAAGGTTGAAAAAACAAAGAAGAAGGGTAAAGGAAAGGCACAGCTGAGATTAGAAGGAAATACTGTTAGTAATTATCATATTAATTTTGATGTCATGTATAGTTTATTTTATCTTGTAATTTGTTTTCACTTTTTTCTTTCAGAATCTAATGAATGAATATTCAGCATACAAGGACCTTGAAGATTATGATGATTTCATGTAACCGCAGGGGGAATTATATGTTTTATGAAGTCCAGTGATGAGAATTAGGAAGTAATTTTTATTGGTGGTGTGTGATGATCAGAAAAACTTTGGGGAATATCTCGGCCATAAAATTTTATTTGGGAAATATATATCTTAAATTAAGATCCACTTTTGGTTACCAATCTGAAGTGGTATTAAGCTCTTTCATTACCTTCCCAATTTAGTGTGAATCTGATGTGATAATAATCACAGTGCTCATATTTCTGTTGAAACCCTGAAATACTTTTTGTGCTTGAGATTCCTCTTTCTGCTGCAATTTTGCATTTGATTATAACTATATGACTTCAGGTGTCAAGGAAGAGGGTTAAGCTTGGTTGCATGTATTAGTGCTTGAATAATTGCCTCTAAGAACAAGTTGTTGAATTTAACCTATTAATAAATTGATGATCTTTAATTTTGTGTAATGGTTAACTTTGTTGAGAATGACAATCATTTTAGTATGAAAAAAGGAAATGCAAGAGAGATGTGTGAATGATGACATAAAATCAAGACATTGAATTTTCAACACCCAGTTTCTTTAGTATCAGCCCGGTCAAACACTTGTAAAAATATTCTATGATTTTAGGATATTTTTATAATTGCCCTTGTCCTATAATGTGTGTAATATGAATTCATTAATGGAAAAGAATGACTATAGAAGACGTCATTGTAACTCAGAACTTGAGATAGATGTTGCATGGTAACTTTTTCCCCTCAGTTGCCATACTATTGGTCAACATATCATTATGTTATTTACCATGAGCAAGGTATTTCAATGTCATATTTGTTCCTGCTCAGTAATTTATGCCTGTCTAATTTTATTCCATCAGGCACTTATTTAATTGGAAAATAAAGTGATGGTATTGTTTGAATGGAAGGATCCCAATATTTGGTCATAAGGGCCTACCACCAATAGGTGTACTTCAAAGGCATACAAATTGTTCTTTCCATTTACAAATTCTGTTTGTAGTTGATTTGATATTTTGCATGTCATCAGGAATGAATTACATATACAGGTCTAGTGTCTTTATTTAGAGCCAAAGTGATGGCATATTCATTACAAACAATAAATGAACAAATGAAAGGCATTAGGTACAACAGAATGTATATAAGATTTGATTCCTTTAAATAATCAAAAAGGATATATTTAAAATAATTGGTTCTTTTCATATATGTAGTGTGGGTAATCATTTGTTTTGAGAGGATTGGGATATGTATGCTCCATTGAAACCTGTAATTGTTAAGGAAGAGGCACCACCTAGTTCCCTCTGTTATTATTCATCAATATTTTAGGAGAATCATTGAATCCAGTGTGGAGTGAAGTACAGTGCAACAGGGTGGTAAGATGAAGGGCAAGGTGTTCAACAGCGGTAAGGATGGCAATGGTGGTGAGATGAGGCCAATTGCAAAGATGTAATAAAGGCAGTTTAATGTAGCTAAATGATATAATTGACGTGGATCACTAAGAGTCAAGGAAATGGATTAGAGATTGAACCCACTTTGGTTTTGTGGAGCCGTTCACACAGTGCCACAATCTAAACTTAAAAGTGTTAGCAGTTTGGCTCGTAAGTGGCGTGGTCATTCAATTAGAAATAATTTATGATTGAATCGGTTGTTGAGAGATGATCAGGGCGGTGATAGCAGACACTGGTTTTCATTGTGTATTTAAGACTGTTATTATCGCAATTCAATGAGTTGCTCGGATTATCGTGTTTCCTAGCAAGTTGTGGAATTATGAATTAATGTGAAGGCAAGTTTATGCCAATGGTGATATATGTTTACATCTTTTCTACCAATTCCCTACCTACTACCAGGAAATTGAGATTTAAAATGTTTCGTCTTAATTTATTGTAATTGTAGTAAATGACTACGATTGCCCTTTGTTAGCACGTTCATAAAAGAAAAACATTTTTATTTAGTTATTGTTTGCATTAATAGACGTCTTTATACCAGAAATTGTCTTACTAATTACCAACTGTCCACTGGGTTATAAAAGGTAAGTTAATAATTTCGTATTTTTTGAGCCCTCTCCCTTTGAGCGCTATGCAGTGGTGATTGTGTGTACTAAGCTCCGCCCGAAAAAATTTCTTCTGTTTGACTTTCATCGCTTCCTTCTATGTAACGTCTTCGTCGAACTCATTTGGTCACGTGAACGGGTTGTTCAAAAACGTTGTAAGTGGCAATTGTTATGTATTCTAGGGATTTGGTTACGATTAACTGCATTATAATTATTTGAAAGTGGTATACCAATAATATTGGCATTCCATGACATTCACCATTGCATACGACAGTAAATTTAGGGAACGTAAGAAAGGGTTGGCGGCATGGAAAATGAAACAGAGGATGAAATCCTCGCCAGAGCGCTGGAAGAAAGCCTCAGGTAAACTGCATTATTTTCCTCAATTGGAACGATGAAATAATGATTAAAAATGAATCAAGAGCTTGGACATTTTCCTTCACAAGGCATTACCAAGAGGTGGAGTTACCTCGACTTTCGCAGAAGGAAATCAAAACTGGAGACAACCAAAATGAAGATGTCCAGGACGAGGTAATTGCTGTGGAAGATTCAGATTATTGGGAAGAATGGGATGATGTGCAGGTGGAAAATGCTGCTCAGATTGAGGAAGCTGTTCAAAATGCAAAAGAATTGATTAATGGACAAATATCACATAATAACTCTGACAAGAACAAGTGCTTTAAATCAATGAACGACTATGTCCATCGGGAAATACTACCTAAAAGGTCTACGTTTTCGGTTGGAGAAATGGGTAATGATGGAGCATCTGGATTTGATAGTGACGCAGGAAGAAAGTGGATATATCCATCAAGTTTTCCGATAAGAAAATATCAGCTTGACATTGTTCAATCGGCCTTATTTGACAATACATTAGTTAGTCTTCCTACAGGTATGTTTTTTTATTTAACTTCGTGGCTTAAGGTTATCATTAATAATCTTTAACCAATATGAACTCATTTTTTGTCCGGTTTCAATTATTGAGATTGAACAGTGACTCTTGCATTGATTGCATGACAAAAATGGTAATTTTTTCCTGTCCCAAAAGAAATTGCTTAGTTGTGTTATCTTAAAATTTTAAGGTATGGCAATGAAGCACATCTTTCTTACACGATTTAGATTTAATATCTTAACTGACGGAAAATTGATGAGTAAATAATATTTTAATCGGATGCCTTATTATTTGTTTATTTTTATTTTATCTCAGGTCTAGGAAAAACTTTCATTGCTGCTGTAGTAATGTACAATTTTTACCGATGGTTTCCAATGGGAAAAATCGTATTTATTGCACCCACTCGTCCACTTGTTGCGCAGCAGATCCATGCCTGCTATAACATAATGGGAATACCTCCAGAAGACACCATTGAGCTTACCGGTACGTTTTCATGTTTAAAATGGCATTTTGCTTTAGTTGATCAATCGATTTTATACCATGTGCAAAAGAACCGGCTGTTGTTTTTCTTGGTCACTTCGTGTGAAATCCTATGGATACGACCTTGAATATAATCCTGAAAATGTTTGTCCATTGCGCTTACCACTGCACTATAACTACATAATCGACCTCAAACAAGTTTTTACTGTCATTAAAGTCTACTTATTCTTGTTTTTTTAAAACTTGATTTCCTAATTATTTAATTTCAGTGGCAAGAAGTGTATATTTTATATGTAAATGAATATTTCATTAATTGGTTCTGAACCGTAATATGAGATAAACAATATGTGTAAGTATATGAATTATGAACCTTGATAAACTGCTTTAATGGCAGTGTCATCCATTTGTTCTAATTTTCCTCAGAAAATCAAAACCTGTTTTACTTCGTTTAATCATTTTGGTTGCAACTTATTTATAGTATTTCTTTGTAACTCAAAGTCCGGTATTTTTCTAATCATGCACACACATGTACACATATATTTTCAAACACATATGAACATAGTATTGGCAAACATAGGATGGCTGGGTTCATCATAGGGAGCATTGGCTCTCTTTTCTTTGCAGAATATATTAATGGCATTAGGGGAAGAATGTGAATCAAAAGATACTATAGGTAGGGTTTGAGAAAGAAAGCCTCTTGAGATACTGCGTAATTTAAGAAGGTGACTGTTATTCTGTTATCCTCCTGAAACCATTTTGTTTTATGTTTCAGGATCAAAATGTGGAATGCAAAGATCTAAAGATTGGAGAGAAAAACGTGTATTTTTCGTCACTCCTCAAGTACTAGCGAATGACCTAGGTACTGGGGTTTGCCCTGGAGAAATGATACGGTGTATTGTGGTTGATGAAGCACATCGTGCTTCTGGTAATCATGCAATCTGCCAGTCACTTAGGAGCTTATTTCGTCTGCGTGAGCAATTTCCTAAGTTTCGATTCCGAGTTGTTGCCCTATCAGCTACACCTGGAAAGGACCCTTTTGCTGTGGCCAGTGTGAGTCAAATAATCAAATTATTCCCTTTTATATTATTTTCTGTCACTTAACCAATGCTTATTTCAGTGAATCTATATTACCATCAATGGTGTAAATATTCTGTAAATGTATCTTTTAGTAACATATGTTATGGTTGCAAATGTCAGAAAGTCAGAAGTTTGGCCAAAAGTTTAATTTAAATCAAAATAGCTCGACCAAAAATGCAAAACAATGTTATTAAAATATTTTTTGACCTGTCCATTTGAACACCTGAAAATATCAATATCACAAATGGTATCCATGTCTTGCATTCATCTTGATAATGGTGAGAAGAAAGAATAGTTTATAAGGTGAAATGGTACATTAAATACAGTCGGGTTTCTAACACCCATAGCCATAACCTTGAAATTGATTTCCTGGACTAATTCAGGTACATCTATTGAACCATTAACTAATTAGGACAAAAATAGGATACCCAAACTCTTTCTTGGAATATGAAGAGGTTCCAAATATGAAATTGAGAAGATACACATGTTGTCCAAATTGTAAAAACCAAATCTTTGCTTAAAAAAATTACAAATTTATATTGCACTGTTTGAATAACATTTACCCATATGAACTATAAATAAAGTGACAATAATAAGGAAACAATATTTAACAATATATCTGACAAAGGAAATTATCTTCATACAATAGATATTTCTCAAGTCGCAACAATACCTTAAAATAAACACAAGGTTTTTAAAGCCTTAACTTGAATTATGGAATGATGTGTACTAAATTGAAGTTTAGAATCAAACCGGACCCCTAAATCCTTGATAGAATTGACTTGTAAAGGCTTTTAATGAAAGGAATATTAGTGAACAATAGTACATTAATGAAATATGAATAGGTCTTTTGATATATCATTATAGGCAACATCTCTACCTGTATTTAAGTGTTAAATCATGCCCTACGTCTTTCATCTAATTAAGGTTAATCCCCAAGGTAGGGTATGGCAGTGTTCCCCTCAGGACCCTCTGCCATAAGGAAATCCTCCACGGAGGAAGATAGACTCACTTGAGTCTGGGCTTTGAGGTCTCCTACTGGGGTCCTCAGAAGGTAAATGTTTTTCAGCTGGTTCCATGCTTGTTCCCACTAGTAGCTAGGGAAATAAAGCTCCAGCTATGCAGAGGTATTATATCCCAGGTCTTTCTCTGTTCCCTTTTCTCTTCCTTCCATTAAATGGATGGCGACGTTAAGTCGGCATTAAATCCCATAATGACAGAAAGAAGAAATGGACGTTGTTTTAATACGGAACACGGATAAGGTACGAGCACCGTCAACATTGGAGGTTGAAGAGTAGGGGGGGGAACTAGGATCAATAAATGTTATATTTCTGATCATTTCCCCCTAATCACCTCTTTTGCTATACAAGGTACTCCCAATACTAAAATCCACTACAAACGAACTTTCTCATACTAAAACATCTCTTGGTTCAGATACAAACTTGAAGCAGAAGACTGGGCTAATGTGAATAAAAATAAATCGTTTGGTGACATCTTTAAACATTTCTATAATAAATTTCCATATTACTTTAATCTTTGTTTTCCCATGTTATTTTGAAAATGCTAATATATTTGAAAATTTCATGATCTAATAAAAAGCGCCTGAAATTGAGATACATTGACCCCATTATTTTCCTCGAGATTCAAAAAAAAAACGATGGAGAGCCGGGCTGCGCACCGCGTGGGGGGGGGAAGGGGGGGGACAAAAATCACAATTGATCACAATAACGCGATCTCAGACTACGAGTAACAATCTCTCTCGCCAGAGGGACGCAATATGCCGTTTAGAATCACGAATTGCGCTGAAGAGCAATTATCGCTCTTCCGGTATAGCTATTATTGCTCCTCCAAATTCAGAATAGCAAATAACGTTTTGGTGAGATTATCGCTCAATCGGTGCAATAATAGCTATAAAACGCGGATCAATTCCAATCAGAATAGCAACCTATGCCTTGGACGCCATTTGCATGCATTTACCCTCATGGCCTTGGGTTTTCGCCTAGTTCTTTTACCCCTGCCTTTTGAGGAAGCCCTCTATTTGATATTTGCATCTGCCCAAAACGCCTTCCACCCTCTATCGACGACCTGCCATTTCGATGCCATTCAATCGTTTTCCCGGGGAGTTTAAAAAACCGCCTTTTGCCGAAGCGTCTGCTCCTGGTTTCCTCTTTTAAAATAAAAAAAAAATCAGCGGTTTAACTAACACGTATGGAGCGCCACACGGCTTCACGCATATGAAATTAAACGAAAAGAATGGAGATACAAATCCTAAAATAATTTTAGAGCAATATCAATATGAACGTAACTGCGAATGTCGAAACCAATAATGTGTTGTTATTTTACGATCCTGAATTTATATTTTATGTCATCATTTATGTCATGTCATTTATTTATTTTTATGTCATCCTATCAACAAAATGAATAAACTCAGTGTCACAAAAATATGACAAGGAAAGTACTCGTATTCTCCGGCCCATGATAAGCGGTTATTTTCTCGATATAAACCTACGTAAAATCACCATGCGTCTTATGTATGGTGATATTGTTTCCCGGAACATTTGGCCATAAATAGGATGCGTCTTATAAGTCCGTGCTACTTAAAACCCAAAAAATTGTGGCGTTTTTCAGGACATCGGGAGGGAGTCTCTTCCAAAGCCACCAACCACCACACACTATCCTGATGTTAGTGAAAATTCACACACAACAGAAAGAAAGGGTGACCAGGGTTCCTATCTCCTTGAATACCTACCTTATTATAAGTACCTACCCTATCCCTAGAAACCCTTAGGTTGGTATCTAGGACTTCCGATGTTTGGTTAGCTATGGATGACCGGAATGGTCTTCCGATCCGTTGATCGTAATAAATATCTTACCATCCGCCACTAAAGCATTTTCCTACATTAGCTCCAGACCCTAACCAAGAGTAATACAACATGGCTCAGTGTTGTGGAGTAATATTCCTTTCAAACACGCCACATATACGTATAATACGTAAGTCCGCGTCCGACCACGCCGGAAGTAAAACCGAAAAAAAGCCTAAAACAATGGCTTCATCATACATTAGGTTACCGCAGACAGTTGATTTCAATTCCCCGAGTGCCTACGCAGACTGGACGAATTTCGTGAACGAATTTGAAAAATTTTTAGTTGCCCCAAAGCAAGGCGGGGAAAGCGATGCTGTGAAAGTCGCCGTATTTTTAAATATCCTTGGTAGGCCAGCATTATCCCTTTTCGCAACCTTCACCCTCACCTCGGATGAGAAAAGTAATTACTAGGAGGTAAAGAAAGCATTTGAAGGCTATGTGGCGCCAAAAGTCAATGAGACATTTGAGCGCTACGTGTTTCATCAGCGCATCCAAGAGGAAGGGGAGAACTTCGAGCAGTTCTATGCAGATTGCAGGAGGCTGGTAAAAAAACTGCGGATTTTCCAGAGTGGAGTCTCAGGAGGACTCCATGTTACGCGGCAGAATTGTCTTTCGGTCAGAGACGAAGCTGTCCAGGAAGCCCTGCTGCGGATAGAAGACCTCACACTCGACCGAGCGCATTGCAGAGCCGCAGAGCAGAGCAGACTACAAGCCACAGGGTGATAGCCAAAAGACAGGCCAGAGTGGGGAAAGTGTTTCTGTCGTCGACAACATACATAAAAAAAAGTCGTAACAGTGCTGCAAGTGCCCATAAGAGCGTCCAAGTGCATAAATTTAATAAAGGGGCGATCGTTATGTATTTCTCTGTCAGCGGTGTAATTCTAAACACGCCCCGCGTGAGTGCCCGGCCCAAGGAAAAATCCTGTGCTAGGCGTGGAGAAAAGAATCATTATGCCGTGGCGAGCAGGCCAAGTAAAGTCCGCCAAGTTAATGTTTATGATTCTGTGTCTGATGTGTCTTCAGTGTCATGTGATCTCGTCATAGTCGACGTAAGTGCTGTTGGGTCAAAAGGGTGTAAAAGCACAAATGAGAGGCTGGAGGAGATTACTGTTAATGGTAGACAATTAACAATAAAACTAGATAAAACAATAGCTGGAATGGTCTTCCGATCCGTTAATCGTAATAAATACCTCCTTACCATCCGCCACTAAAGTATTTTCCTACATTAGCTCTAGACACTAATCAAGAGTAATACCACAGTGCGTATCTATAGAGTCGTCTCCACAGCCAACCGTTCACTAGCCGAGCGCCTGACCCCGAATTGGATTATCACGGCCACATTACAAGAATAAGGACAAAAATCATTTCAACTCTAGGCAATACCATAAAGTGATCAAGACAGAAGGAATTAATACAACACGCTTCAATTATTTTACATATCCTGTTTTTTACAATGTGAGTCGCAGCATTTTCATCCATTCCCATAAAATACATCACCATGTAGCAAGGAGAGGACTACAAAATTTCCATACTTATATTCAAACCTCCAACCGTGAACTACTTTCAAACAGAACAGAATTAACAGCGAATCTAAATGCATACCATGGGTAGAGGGGGGAGGGAGGTTAGGAACTATTGCTGCTTAGGCTTGGGAGGTAGACACGATGAAATGGCTGGTTATTATTACATGTCAGGAGGAAACATAACAAGATAACTAAATGAAACAACAATTTCCAAACTATATTTAATAACTTTCCGAAAGTATTGCCAAGGTCTTGAAATGACATGTCTAAACCATGGTCAGTTATTAAAACAGTATAGATATTGACGTTAGGTTTTTTTATTATTAAAGTCACGGAAAAATATTGTATCGCCGCCAGCTATTTTATGGAGGTTTGTTCTATATCCAGAAAATCTAATATATCGAAGGCGCATACTGACGCCTCTGTTATTTTTTCTCAACTTAAAATGCCATCGAAATGGCTGAAACTATAAACCGTACTTGGGCACAAAAGACCGAGAGTGAAGTATCAGGCGCGTGATGTGGTGGAATTTCATCGTTATGAATATTAAGACGTGCAATTTTCCACAAAAATAACTATTTATTACTGCCCGGGTTTCAATGTTACTACATCATCATGCGGTGATGTAGTAACATTCACCGGATGATGTTGTAGTAACAGTGAAACCCCGGTAGTAATAATAATTATTTTGTGGAAAATTGCACGCCATTATATTCTTAAATCAGGAGGAGTAGTCCAAGGATGCCCATGCCAACAGTTAGCAAATCATAACAAGTTATAAATAAGGACACTTCAAGAGAAATAAAAAGTAATTACAAAAATCACATGATGCTAGAAAATTCTTATCTGGTGGTGAAGCTCAAGGAGAATTGCCTTTTAGTCAAAACATTAAGAGTTACAAATAATAGCACTTTGTGAGAAAAAATCTATTTGCACAAATCACATCATGGCAGTTGGAGCGACAGATTCGACATTACATATAAATAATATTGAATAAACAAATTAATTTTTCATTAAAAGGAACAAATATATGTAGACTAATCTCCAGCACTCATTATGTAATTGATATCATTACAAGCACTTATTTACACACTTTAATATATATATATATATGTGGTATTATGTTACACTGCGTACTACTGCGGTGCTTACAATTACTGCATAAGAAGAGTTTTATGCCATAGTTAAACTTGTGCCATAACATCTGGATTGTTTGGGTTTTACAATTAAAAACACCCAAAACAAAATTAAAGCCTACCAATAACGATAATAGAATCCCAATTATCAACACGTGAATCTTTGACACACAAACATAAATGCATAACGACTGGCAAAACTGAAAAAAAAACACGGCCCCTCCCTCCTTCTCACTCTTCTCTCTCTTGATAATTGCGCGCGACGCAATAGATAAACATTTTCGGAATTGCACGTAGCACGACGCAATAGATAAACATTTTCAAACTTAGCACGTAGCACATCCACACGCTGGGATGGCCTTCCTTTGGCCGTCCCTGCTCTGACGTCACACCAGCATTTACTCTGGCGACAATCCTTCACCCCTCCTTTCCCTCGAAAGAATCCATCGCGCCGCCTCTCTAATTCTGGCATATAAGCTCCAAGGGGTTTCCCATTCGGCGTTTTTCAAAGTCAAAATGACATCCCTCGATAACAAAAGCAATCGCACTTCAGTGATGAGAATTGTTCACGTAATCCTCTTGGGTTTTCCACCGGGTGTGTCAGGCGCTCCATTCTGACCGGCGCCGTTTTAATTATTATTATTATTATGTCAAAAAACATTGTGATTTTCTTTCCTTTTTTCTCAACAGTTTACACCCGCCATTATGGTGTCTCACAGACCTTATTTAAGTGATGTCAGTAGAGTTTCTGTGAGAATTTTCTGCGACTTCCTAAGTAAACACCGCTAGGGGAAGAGTGAGCGGTCGGACAACGTCTTCCGGTTGCACTTCTGCCCGAATGGAAGGACGCCTTGCGGCACGCTTCGTCCCCGGGTGGAGGGAAGACCTGAACGTTTTCCCGCCAGAGGGCGGGAGTGGGGAGGGGGGTGGGG
>WURS02000019.1:5339116-5351036 GCA_011762765.2 Rhinocypha anisoptera
GGGAATCATTGGTACCCCTGCTTTGGTGACGAGGAAGGCTGTGAGGGCCGACACTCCTTCTGCACACACCGGAAAATTAGCACTTTTGGGACTCGCTTTGTGTGCACCTTCCGCATGTTCAAATTGTTTGTAACAATCTCATGAATGATAGTTTTTGGAATGTCTAATATCTGTGACATTAAACAGACACTCAATCGTAATTCTGTTTCAAAATTTGCCTCACTCGTCTCACATTGCTTGTCAATAGCCGTCTGGCACGGGCCTCCTCATCAACCTCTTCCTGGCCAAAAAAGCCTTGTGTCTGTAGAACACTTGCCAATCTAACAGGGTATCTTCTTTATAAGCTGCCTTGATCATTTGAACAGCTTCTGCCATGGTCTTGCCAAGTTTAATGCAAAACTTCATTGCAATCCTATGTTCTACTGAGTGCTGCATTTCGACTTGCACGGAGTCACAAAAACAACTCTCAAGGAAACGCCTGTCCTCACAATGTCTAGATGGTCATAGAAGACTGAGTGACCTAGCATCTGTTAGCTGACTTCTCCCACTACCATTTGCAGCCAACCCAGGCCCGCTACAATGTATAGTCGCATCAAAAGAAAATCACTGACATTACTTTCCGGACAAACCTTTTATTTGTTTATGCCCGAATAACATTTCAAGGAAAGGAGATAAAAAAATTTTATCTTACACCATACAATGCAGCAAAGAACAAGCCAAAATTTGGTGTCAATCATACTGAGATTGATTGACCTATTGTCTTGTAACTGATGTTTAAGTCGAAGTATCCATAATTTTTATTCCTATAGTAGATACTTGAGTCTCTTTATTTGCTCTATGCATTCCTCTTCCACTTTGATCTTAATTTTCCCTCATTTTCCTCCAACAGCCACACACAATTTACTTTTTGTTCATCTTCAATCCATATATGTACTCAGTGTTAAGGCCTTCTAACATTCTAGCTATTATTTGGTTTCAACTAAAACTGCCATGTCACCTGCAAATATTATACCTTCTTCTCTCTCCTTAATATACCCCAACTTTACCATTATATGTATCACTTTATTTCATCCAAATAGACTTCAATTAATATTAATGACATACATAATCCTTGCCTTACACCTATTTCCAATCCACTATCCTCTGTCATCTCCCATTCTATCCTCACTATTGTAATTTGACTTAAATGAAGGTATTTAATCAGTCATCTTTCCTTCCAATCAATTTTTTGTTCTTTCAATGTAGCCATTGGAGTATCCTATATTACTCTATTGAATGCCTTTTCTGATCTATGAAAGGTACACATACTTTCCTCCTATCATCCATTCATCTCTCTCCAACTACTCCTAACAAGCCAATAGCATCTATAGTTCGTACTCCTTACATAAATCCATATCTCTACAATAACTTAGAATGTTTTAGCTTAGTAACTTGTTTCTCTTATTCTATATTCGTATCATCACTATTTCTTTAAAATATTTTCATCACTTGCCAACTTTGTGTCTCATCTAGCTCTTCCTTTCCTGCTTATCCAATGCCTGTATCAATTCAATTGGAGTTTTGTCATTTCCAGTCACTTTTTTATTTTTTTATTGATTTGTCCATCTATCTCTCCATTATATGATATCCTTTATTATTATCTGTAACTCCACTTTTCTCTCTCTAAATCCTCTTTTCTCTATCTTAACTCTACCAGTTCAAGCTCCCCTTAATCTAGGTCTCCACTCCCAAGAATATATCTATGTATACTTTCCATCTTTCCAACACATATTTTGTCTCACTTAACTAATCTTTTATCAGCAATTTATATTACTTGACTACCACTTTCCCCCTTTTCCTTAAATATTAATTTTACAGCCTCATTTTACATTAGGTCATATCTCCCACCTTTTTTAATTTTTTCAATTTTCTTAACACTTTTCCTATACCCACTTTTCTTTAGTTTTGTCAGTTTTTTTACTTAGTTCATCATTCAGTCTTTTGTATCTTCTATTTCCTTTTTCTGTGTCTATCTTCCATTTCCTCCTTTCCAAGATTTAATTCAGTATCATCATTCAAAATATGACCCATTCTTTCCTGATTGTCCTGCTTCATTTTTTGTCAGTTTTTAAATAATTTTTTTGTATCTCTTTTAGGTTTTTCTTGATATGCTCTTTGCTCTCATTGACAAAATTAGATTTACCTACTTTTTATTCTCGATGTATCTTTGAACTCTGTACATATCTCTTCTTTTTTTCCATCTTTTAGCCTTTCTAAGTTTAATACCTCTTTTCCACCTTTGCATAACTTCTTTAGCTTTAGATACATCTTTAGTATGACTAGCTTCTGATCTGAGTAGATACAAGGGTGGTCTGAAAAGTTTCCGACCTCAGTGTGAAGATGGCAGCACTCGTAAATAAAAGCTAGTGAATTTCATTGTTCATCTGTTGAAAGTTACTCACCAATGTTTCTTTTATTTAACATAATTCTCCTTTAATTTACATACTTTATTACTTTTCTTAGACCCCAATGACTGACGCTTTCATCATCCTTCCTAACATTTTTGCTGCTTCATACCTTCCTCTTCTTTCTTTACCTGAATAGTAGATCCTGTAATTTCCACTTTCTATTTCACCACATTCTCCCCATCTCACTTCAATCATCTCTAAGATGTCCAGGTTGTTCTTCCTCATTCCTTTGAATTTCCCTATTTTGGGATTAAATGGAAGAAGGGATTATTTAGTCTCAATCTCACCCCAATGAAGAATTTTTATTATTTTCTGTCTTCTAGTACATTCAAGGTTCCTATTACATCCTTTCTTTTTTTTCTTGAATCTCCCCATTTTATTACAGCTAGGCTACTAATACTACATATTATCCTTTGCCTATAAATATCCCATATTCTGCCTCACTATATTTCTCTCTTGGAGACCTGAATTTGCCACGTTTTACCTCCGGATAATTCTACAAATGGACTTTTTGCGATAGCTAGTGTTGTAGGTTCCCATTTCTTTCTACACATGCATTAACCATTAACCTCACCAGCATGGGAGGCCCAATGAGGAGATTAATACCATGCTGGCATTGCTCTCATAATTAATATAGCTACTAAGTCAAGGCAACCCATGGGAAAATAAATGCATGATCAGCATATAATAATACATGTGGCCTTATTAAGATGCTACACTGGTTGACATGTGTGGAAAAATTCCTAGTGTGAGATTCAGACACCAAGCCTTTAGTTTTTTTTGTGAAACAAATTAATGATTCTCTTTTGTTTAAAAATATTTGAAATCATGACTTTTATAAGTATTAATTTTTTGGCTTAGTCATTTACTTGACACCTAATATTGTATACATCTGTGCAAGTAATAATGCTTATAGGTGAATTAATTAATTACTACATTGATTTTATTCTTTTGTTAGTAATAATGCTATGTTTGTGTTAGATATCATTCAGGTTTAACTACATATGTTTCCTAAGTGTGGTTTGTTTAATTTTAAGTTTTTGATTTAAGTTTGAGTGACTCAAGTCAAAACATATTCTAAAACAGTTATTAATAATTGTCAAAATTGTCTGACAATCCTTATGTTCATGTGTGTGAGACTTCGTCACATATCCTAGGATGACCTATTATTAAGGTGAGAAAGTTATTAGGAATCAAATATGTAGTATATATACTAATTTGCTATTTTTATACCTAGTTTTCCACTAATTGATGAGGATAAGAATATTAAAATCCATGACATTTTTGAGTCCTTAATTAAAATCTTATATTGTGAAGAACTAGAAATTTTATGATAGTTGTTTATTTGTCATTGTATTCTAATGTAAATATGGTGTGATCACATCCTTGGATTATGCATATTCTCTCTTGAATATAACAATATTTACCGATGGGCATCCTTCCTACCACAATAAAAAGCTTCAGGTTTTATTCAATATTTCTACATTCTCCAGCTAAACTCAAACAAAGTGCTTTTCTGGTCATGGGTCTTCCTGGGCAGATAGCATGGAACGATACTGTCCTTTCCACCCTGATGTGTGAATTTTTACAGGCCGTGGCATTAGTACTAGGTTAGCCCACTATATAAAGGAAAAAATGGCCAAATTTAGGCAAAAATGCCATCAGCAGTTCTCAAAAAAACTTCAATGGTGAGGTTAGTGGATGTTAGAAAACCAAAAAGTATCCAAATCTGAGCATGTGTTTGTTTACAATCGTCGTTTAAACTATGTCAGTGAGAATATTCATATTGAGCTTGACGAGGCACCCCAAATTTAAAAAAAATCATAATCCAATGATTTTTCGTGGAAATGTTATTTGGTTATATTGACAGGGCAATCAAAATACAGGACATCAAAATACATTGCAACAGCTCTCCACATGAAATGATGCCTATGCCCTTAACCTGTAGCTTCGAGTCTTCATCTACTGATTTTTACCACTTGAGACACTTTTTTTTTAACATTATGCAATAATTCAAACAACACGGTTAGTTTAGTGTGAAAAGGTGTTGCTAAAGAAATGGGCTTAGTTTCATTTACTAATATTAATAACAATAGTCTTTGAATCCCTGTAAAAATCAATGTCTCGGCTTTATAAAAATTTGTCTTAACAAATGTTATTTCATTATAGTTATTTTATTTGTTTATAAGCAAAAAGTACATTATGTTCAACCAGCTTTTTGTACTATTTTTTGTAAGTAAAACTCTTACAGGATATGCTAGTAATAAAACAACTCTTATAGAACAAATTTCCTCCTTAAAAACACTTCTAACATGCCTCAAAAACCAAGAGTGAAAATCTATAAAAAATGTGTTCAAGGCAAACAATTTCAATATCTAATATACAAATTAACCTACAGAGTCAGATTTAAGCATCGTGTTTAACTATATTAGAAGCTATATTACCTCATGATTTGAAATCTGTTTTAATGAATAATGGTTGTTTAAATAATGGCTCATTTTGTGTTTTTTTTGCAATTTTACAGTTAACAAATAAACCAAACTTGACTTGCAAATACTCGTTTTGTAGATATTTTTATATGATCTACAACTTGTTTGCTCTTAATTTTCCACTGAAACTAAAACTTACATTGCAATATATCAAAAACCCAAAAAAATGCTAATTTTTTCAATTAAATACGATTAAAAACAAACACATGTTCCGGTTTGCATACTTTTTGCTTTTTTAACTTCCACCAGCCTCATCATTGATGTTTTTGATGAGATACTGCTTATGACAACACTGCCCAACACTTTCGTAATTTGACTGGTTTAGGTGAGCTCTAATGGTAGTATGCTATCTATTTAGTTAACTTTTAATCAATCTTTATTACGAAGAAAATTATTTATCACAACTTCCAATTTGACAGTTTTGATTTCTTTGTAAAAGTCACAGAATGAAGTTATTATTTGGGGTTCATACCATGGAATTTAATAGACAATTAAATGAGTATAATTAAAAATCCAGCTTAAAATATGAGGACTAGGCCATAGTCCATGATATGTTTATTACATGCATTTGATTTGGGAAAATTTAAAAATTTTTCAGATCATTGAATCCCTCCATACAAGGTATTACATATATTTGTATTTTATAATGTTGTGTAATTCCATTTTGTATATTACGGGCACAATTCTAACCCAAGAAACTAATTAAAAAATATTGATGAATATCATAATAAAAATATCCTGAAGTATCTCTAAAATTATAATGATTGAATTATAATACTATCAAGTTCAAGACACGCATACATGTACATATTACTTTAACACATCCTTGCCATAGGTGGAGCGGCAAAAATCCATCTAGCTAGGATTTGAACCCATGATCTCTGAATTGGCAGATGAGGACGTTACCCCACTGCCACTGAGGCTGACAAATTTTATTTTATTTAGTGTTTCAGTTTATCCCTCTAAACATTTCCTTTAGCATTGGTTTATAAGTTAATTTATTTTAGGTCTTAGACTTGCTCTTGCAATGCTCTCTAATATAAGTATGATATTCTTTTACTTCCACTATGGATAAACTCTCACAAATTAATTTAAAAAAATGAGTTGTCTGGTTGTTATGCTACCAGCTGTGATTGGCTCTATGCCAGTGACAAATTTTCATTGTTTTTAATTCATACCTTAGGGTGATACCCCATAACATCCCTTATTTAGCTCTCATATTCTGTTGTTACAAACAGGTCCAAGAAGAGATTGCTGTCATGAACTACTTGACAAAGAGTTTACGGATCCTGTCAAAAGATCCTTATTAACTTTTATTGGAAAAGCATAGTTCCCTCAGCTTGTATATTACAGGACTTTTATTACAAGTTCGTAGATGGAGCACCATGGCACATGAGAAAGTTATACCAAAGAGAGATTCAGTTCAATATTTTTATGCTAGTTTACTACAGTAATGGCGTGATGATTAAAAAGTTGCAGTAAAAAAGCTGATGTTATGCAAAGGAAAATACAATATTCAATTATTCACCTTTAAGCATGTTATCTGTTAGGCAGATAAAACATGCTCCCATTTTATCTGAAATATCTCTTGAAGCTTAATTTGATTGCATCTTTTTTCACAGTCCTCTTACCAGTTTTATTTCAATGAACAGTTAATTGTGGTTACACTATTTTTATTAACCTACCACCAAGAAGGATTGTTGTGATCAGAAAAGAGATAGGATATGTCTTAAATAGTGTTTTAGCCGAGTTGCCTATCATTGGGTTTTTTCAGTGATTTCTATTAGATTCAGACTTTTAGTTCCTTTCCTAGACGTTAGAGCATGAAGATTTTTTATTGGTAAATGGCGAAAATATATGAGATATCAGTCCTGTCAGTTTAGGATGGTCAGTAAAGTGCTTTCTACTTTCCAGCTTATAGCTTGTTATTTTGTTTGAATACTTTGAACTGGACAATTATTTAGTCAATCCCTAGAAGTTGATACAAAACGGTATATTTGAAAAGCTGTGGCAAAATCGTTGGTTTCTTCATCTTTTGAAATCGAGTTGATGAAAATTTTACTTTAGATTTGAGTCGAACTAGATAGGATGGCAGATCAGGTTCTGTACAAGGTGTCAGCTGGTAGGCGAGTTGGGCGTGTCTGGACGACACCGCTAAAGCAGCTTAACCATCCCACTGTCGTCGCGGAATTTAGATATTTTCTGTAGGCCAGTGATTAGTACAGTAGAATACTGACTGTGACTACTGTCAATACCTAATTCGCTACCATGCAGAATTATTCATTGGTCGCGCTATAATGTTTGAACATTCAAAATTTTCACATTTTTCCTTTTAACAATGTTCTGTTAAAAATATTCAATCAAGTAACTAAACCCAAAAACTACACTGTCCTGTGATTATAGCTCGTGGATCGTGCGTTAGCTCCTAGTCTATTCGTCACTCAATCGCTAACTTCCGATATGAGCGAGGATTTTCGCCGGGCTTCGTCATGCGAACTTTGAATTAAATATTTTTTGGCTCGGAGGATATCTATCTTATCTTGCATCGGAATATTTTTCGAGTAGATGTTTAGGGTGTGTTATTTCTCTCACCTCTGGTGTTTTCATTCCATATCTTATTTCATACCGGATTTACTTTCAGTTGTTAATTCGTTGATTGACCGTTTTCAAAGGCACTAAAGTATCCTCTGGTGGAGTTGCCGATGGAGTAATAACGCAGTCAAGTCAACGGAGAGCGGTTTTGTGTCCTCTTTTATTATTTTTTTCAATATTACAAATTTAATTAACAAAATCCCTCTTCAAACCCTCCCCGCGAATGTTGAGTGTTCCCCCTTTTTGTGAAAATATTTTGCAGGTTAGTGTTTTCACCATAGGACCCTCAGAGCGAATATTGTCGATAAGAATACTGGAGGTGCCGCCACTAGTAATCCTGCTCCGTTGTCATCGTCGTCGTCATCATCTGCAAAAAAGGGAAAGGTACAATGAGTTCAAGCATTTCTCTCTCGGATACATGATGCCGAGAATACCCAATGGTTTTATTTTCTTGTTGAGGAGCACACTAAATCTTGTGTAATTACTAGTGGCGCGTCTCTTTGGATGTTATATCTAATCACTTCCATGAACACTTACCAATCTATATTTTTGTGTGTAGATTTAAAAAAATGGGTTATAGTCCTCTTAGAAAATTGTTTATACAGATAGTTTCTTCGGAAGTTAGCCTGGGAAATTATCGTTCTGATTTACCTCTTCATAAATGTGCTCAGCAATTATTTTTCACGTTCTAACACCAAGCACTTAGTTGTGTTACTAACAATTACAAAGAGTGGTATGTTAGTTGCATGGGTCTTATGCAGAATTTAAGGAATTCGAGAGTCTCGCCATCAACGAAATACCCTCCGATCGATACTCTTAGTCGGTATAATTGTACCGTCGATTCACGCGAGACAGTTGAGATGACAAAGAGGATGGAAAAATATATTTTTTCAAAGTCCAGAAATTCTAGGTCACGATATGGTATCGGTACTTCTGCGGTGGAACTTACGTAAAAAAAGAAATAACGTTGCAGTTTATTTAGTGGAAAATTGCGCTCTTTCTTTTAATTCCCACTAGGATTAAGAAAAGTGAATAGGAATTTTTTTAAACGGTCCCTATCCTGGATTAAGATATACTTTAAATTAGCTTTGGAACCGGTTTAGCCGTTGAAAAGTCACGATTTCAATTTACGTCGGGTATTAATTTTTCATTTAATTTACTCGGGTGCTTTATTTTAATGAATGCAACAAAAAGAAATTTGAAAAGTATGTGTTTTTTTCAAACCATTCCGTTAGGACGTCGTGCACTGAGATAGGCAATTTCATTCTCTTTCTGTTTGTATTTCACCTGCCAGTATAACAGGCGCTGGATCTTTAAATAGTGTTGCAGGCGCTAGTTTGGAACCCCTCAAGCCCAAGTGGGATCAGGTAACAGTTCGTTGTTTGTGTCAACATGATCTCCAGACAAATCACAGAACTCACGATGAGTCGGTTAAATGTGTTCCCAACATCGTCTCCTGCCTTTCACTGGCACCTCCCCCGATGTTCTCGAGAGTCCACCCCATCGGAAAGCGTACGTCTTTCAGAGTTTCGAAGTCTCTTGCAACCCTTTTGTAACTCATGTCTATAAATACTTACTTGATCAGTTTGGACTCCGAGAACATTTTTCCTATCCTTGTGAATTTTCTATCATGAGCAGAATATTAAAAAAAAGCTTACATCTTCCAAAATTTCTTAAGTTTCAAATCAACCTTGTATAAAAATTTGTCAAAAAATAACAAAATATTCTGATTTCTGCGACGTACCGCAATATGGGATTTCTAAAACAAACTTATGACTATTTAATCCTAATTGGAGTCGATATTTCTTATTAACGAACTCTCTCAAACTGGATGGACTGCGTCAGGAAACAAGCAACGTTAGTATGTGGTTAACGTACAGAGAAAATTGTTCTTTATTCTTTTATTTTTCTATGCGTAATGTTTTACCCATCAGTTTACTTTCTTCTTATTAAAAAATAGAAGAGTCATGGAAATATTGAAGCTCTCGTAGCGTCGGGAAGAATGATAAGGACGTCGCTCGTGTTTCCTGTCTCTCGGGTACTCCACATTTTACTTGGGAGCTGGGCGCTAATCCCAGGGAAAAATTTCCAACGCATCTCGTGCTCCTTTGGTAAAGAATCGCGTGGGAGCGGAGAGAGAGAAGAAGGGAGGAAGGAGTGTGCTTCAAATTTACTTATGCAATTGCAAAAGGATCTGCGAGTCTCAGAAGTGACATGACTCAGGTTTTCCGCGGGCACATCGGGTGAGATTCTATTCTTGCAGCATCTTTCTCTCTTGTTTTCGCCGTTTTGAAACGTGTAACCTTCTCCCTCCCCCACTCCTAACCCTCTCCCCGCTAACCACGCTTTCTTTTTCCCTTCTTATTTCTTCGAGGGAAAAAAGGACAGGCCCGGGCGAACGGCAACGACGACGAAACGGTTGGACGCGAGGATCCTGATTTCGAGGCCCGCCTCGCTCACCACATATTTAGCATCGGCGGGGCGGCAGGTAGGCGTCGGGGTGGCGAAGGCGGTCTCGGGCGGCAGCGAGACACCGCGACCGGGGAGGAGGAGACACCGTGGAGGAGGGAAGGAGGGCGGGAGAGGGGGAAAAAAGAATTCTCGGTCGCTAATTTTGAAAAGCTTGGCGACGCGGAAGGGAAGTAGGCAGCGGGGGTGAGGGAAGGAGGCGGAGAGGTTGCGAGGGAGGTGGCGAGGATGAAGTGGGAAGGGGACGGAGACGGGGGAGAGGCACGAGGGAAGGAGGAAGCTACATTTGGCCCTGCGATGGGGAAGAGCGGTCGCGGGCGGGAGGAAATAATAGAATCCTGCTCGAATAATCTAAATCGGAAAAGTCCGCGGAAATTATTCGCACGTCCAGGAGATTGCTATTTTTTTATTCTTGTTCAAACATCCCGTCTAGATTTAGGGCTTCGGCATGGTGTAATAATATAATGTCTTTATTGGGGCGAGATTGAGACTTGATAGTCCCTTCTTCCACCTAAACCCAAATGTAGTGAAATAATCTTTGCCTATCCTAATACTTCTCCTTGTGTAATTAGACCGTCTCAATGACTCGTAGCAATTCTTTTCCTCATTTCTCAAGTTGTATGTACCTCCTGTGACGAATCAATTTTCATTTTAGGGGATTTTGTGGTAAAAAAATTGCCTGTTCATGAGACTATGCGGAGGCCTTTCATTCACAGAACGATTACATTGCTTTGCTTCCTTAATTTTACCATTTTTAAATTTTTTCCAGGCGTTTTCTGTATTTATTTAGTCGAAAAGTCTTGTCGTGGCACAAAATAAAAGCATCAGAGCTTAAGGATAAAAATATAATCCTTTCTTATTTTAACGTTGATCTGCATTTGGCTCCGTAAAAACGGAATGTAGCATTTTGCTGTCACTAATGTGGTGTCTGTTTGAATAACCTCGAGATGAACATGTACTCAATTATCTTTAACGGAGATTAGGTATTGAAAAATATAAGGATGTGAAAGTATTAGCTGCTTGGCCCAAAATAATTTTGGCTTTTGAGTAAAATGAATATCCTATGAGTGATTTGAGCTTTAATGATTACTATAACCTTTTTATAGACTCTTTGAAATGCCACTAACTAAATAATGTGAAATTGCAAGTCATAGTTCAAAAAGTCATATAAAAAATAATTTGAAAGTAATCTTACAGATTGATACGGTAGACACTGTCGTAATTTTATTCTTATACCTTGTAAGATGGAATTAGAGCTTGGGCCAAGCGGCAGGCGAAGTATTATAAATGACGACTTAGTTACTTGATTGAGATGAGTATGGAGAGAAATGGTGTCCATTGCTATGCATCTCAAGATCACGCACTAAACGAACAAAAGGTGCACATTTTGATGACGGTGGGCGAATTTTCATTGGACGCGAGAAGACTGAATGGCTGTGTAACGGACCTGTTGTATTTATGATTATCTCTGTATTTAATATGATAAGCTTTTGAGTAATTGCATAATCTGAGGCTTCTTATCCATGAAATTCGGATCTCTTAAGTATTTTCGATTGACACATCCTACTTTTCCACCAAAGTCCATAAAAAAGTATAATATCAATTCAAGCAAAGTGAAGAAATTATTTTATGGCTGAAAATAAATTTTTTCTCCATTTAAGCATATTTAAAGGCATTTTCTCCAAATAATTTCTGTTCTATTTCTTGGATACTCCTTTCCACCTTTACCATGGAAATATTCAACTAATACGTATAAACAAAGAAATATATTTGAATTGAATAGTAGTAGTATTTTGGTTTTATAGGGTGCTTCGACGGCTATGGTCATTTCGCACCTCTTCAATTAATAGAAAAATCCATCTGGACAAACACAACATCCATGCCCTGGGCGGGATTCGAACCCGCGACCTTTGGGTTAGCCGG
>WURS02000019.1:5351136-5361995 GCA_011762765.2 Rhinocypha anisoptera
TACAGAATTCTATTAGCCTATCTCCTTTAGCATTTCGCTTTCCGAGTCCGAAATGTCCTATGCTGCTTCCTTCTTTTTCCTCTCCAACCACTGCGTTCCAATCGCCCATTACGATTATATCCACATAAATATGTGTATATTATATATATATATATATACATACACATATATATATTGGTGGTTCCACCGAAAATTCTTCACCACTGTGAGTTTTTTCCTTTTTGTGTCCTGTGTCTCTATACGTTCACATTGTGAACCTTTTCGAAGTGATTATATATATATATATATATATATATATGTATATATACACACAATTATACATCATCATCGTCAATACTACAATCCGAAGATTGGTTGACTGCAGCCGTCAATGCCATCAGGATATGTGAATGCAGGTCTGCATTTTCTAGGGAATTGTGTAATGCGGTAGTTTCCCTTCGCCTTCCACGTCGCAGTACTGCGGCCGATTCCGTGAACTTGACTCTTACCCGCAGCTATGACAGTTGATGCCGGGGCGATCCTCTTGATCTGCGCCATCAGTACCTACTGGTGAAACTGCCGCCAGCGTGTATTGAAGTTGTAGCTGCTTTTCCCGAAAATTGGTGCAATTTCGAGATGAGAAAATTTTCGTCATCACCGGGGCTCGAACCGGCGACTTCCGGAACCTACAGTTCCGTAGTCCAGCACTTGGCTACCACCACTGTATATATACAGTAGGGAGCGGTGGTAGCCTAGTGGTAGCGTGCTGGACTATGGAACTGTAGGTTCCGGAAGTCGTCGGTAACGACGAAAATTTTCTCGTCTCGAAATTACGTTTTTGGATCCACGATGAACGAGGAGTATAGCAAGAATTTCGAAAGTTGCCTATTTTTTAACATTATTTTAGAGAACAGCAGAAAGGCCATGCTGATTGCACAATATAATTGATTCGTTCCACATGTAGCGTAACATAAGCTGTTCCCGCTTTCCTGTGACATCCCATGTAACGTAGAATGGAGGATTAGTGTGTGACCTTTTTTGATATAGGTGTTACCTTACTTTCTCTAATGATCAATATTTTTAATCATAGGGATATGAATTTCAACATTTTATTTCGCAAAGCATGAAGTAGTATTTCATAAGCAGTTGCTCGGTTGATTATTATGGCGGTGATGAGGAGTTTACTTTTGGAAATTCCCCAAGAAATATTTCGTAGAGAAAAAGCAGATCCTCTATCTTTCTACAACAATTCAATTTGCTCAATCCTTCACGAATTTTTACAGCGAATTTTAATGCACATAAAGTCATGGAAATATTTATTCCTTGCGATAAGATTACATTAATTGGGAAAGCAAGTATTTATTTATTATATTTCTTGTCGTGAGTTGTTCTTAATTTACAGGTCTCTTGTTATAATTTGTCGTAATTTTTTCTATTTATGTTATTTCGTTTACGAAAATTAATAGTACAAGGTTAATTAAAAATGTATGAAATAGGTAGCAATAGAGCAGAGAGAATGCAATGATAATCTTTCAGGTTTTTGTTTATATTTTTAACTAAGTCAAGGATTTTTTGTGGTTTTTTGTTCACAAGTTTTCAAAATATTTCTGCTATTTCCATTTAAACGCATACCTGTTCGGACTCTTTAATCTCTTGAAATTGGATGACTGCTTGGCTCATTCTCATACATCTTGAGGTTTTATTGCAAGTTTCAGAAGAGTTTATGGAGTTGCAACATCTATTAGCCAAGTTGATGCGATACTTGACCACGTTCACCTTAAGGTTGCATTTTCTGATCCCTGGTCATGTTGCTCGATATGGTTATCGCTCCGTAATATTGAGCAATTTGTGATAATGGCATAAATTATCCCTCTCTGCTGCAGTTCTATTGGTTTTAAAGAATGAGCAGTTATCCTTCAAAAACTGATGGCCCCATTGTTAGATTAATTTTCTCTGTGGACAGGCTTGTTTTCCGGTCATTTATAGTATTTTGTTCATTGAGTAAGTATACAGTTGACGTATTTTGTCTTAGAGAATGCTGTTACATGATGCTATTAGCTTAAATTCATATTAATTTTTATTCTAACATATATGAGTATGGGCATTTAACATTTTTTATATATTTTGCTTGAAGATGAACGATTCAAAGTAATACTTCGGCGTACAGTGCATACGAATAAAACACTCAGACGCTAGTGGGCATTAATTGAATACGGACACGAGTATTTGTAAGAACCTGCAATATTATTTTGTTTACAATATTTATTCATTTGTAAATAGTTGAAGGTGTTATCCACTTTTACATTCCCCAACTATAAAATAAAAGATCCTGATTTTTTTTATATAGTTTCATAACATTTATAAAAGACACCTTTTGGAAAGGCTTACATTTAGATGTGAGCAACAAATTTTAGGTGCTACGAGGCAAGTTTGATCCTCTTCGTTAACTCGACTACCTCTAGTGCAACGAAGTTTTATGATATTTCAGTAATTGACATCACTGAAAAGGTGTATTGAGGTAATATAATTGAAATTCTAACACAAATAATATGCATATGTTTTGGCCCTGGCTATGAACTGAGTTTGAAACGTTGAAGCATGTATTGGTGGTGTCATTATCAGTTTGGAAAAAAAATCTGGTGGTTCAATTTTGGCTTTAAGCAATTTTATTGTGCATGAGATTATTTTTATATATTGCCTGCAGGATATCTGTAAAAATATTCGTAGCTACTACCGGTGAGCACTTTCGTTCTCGCTGTTTTCCCACCATTCCAAGTCAAGGTTTACTCCTTAAGTGCGAGTTCACTTACTGAGCCCACTTGGCCGAGTAGGGCCAGGCAATTCGTTCCACCGTTGCGCGTTGTCCGAGGCCTTGACGTGTATACGAGCATTTACCATCTCATAGCCCTTGAGAGAAATATCAGTAGCCTCTATATTATATCATGATTTGGATTAGTTCCATCAGTGAGAGGAGAAACCTTTGCATCGATGGGTTAGACGGTTAATTTTTCTCGTTCTTAAATGTAAGCAGCTTGGTAAAACGGTTCACTTCTTAGTGTGCATTGAAATAATAGTTCTTATTACATTTATATTTTTATACCTAAAAGACTAAAACCATTTCCATGAGAATTTAATCAATGAAGAGGTGATCTGAGGGCCACAGTAAATTAAAGTGAAAGTCCTTTTTATAGATGCAACATGCCTATTGAATCCTCCCTCTGTAATTTTATTCTAGGAGTCGGTTTGGATCCCTCAATATTTTAATTCAGGTTACCACTTTGCAAGTTAATATAAATCAACATTTTATTAATTCACAAAATCAGTGGTGATTATAAACAGGTTGTCATTAATGCCTCAATGAAAACTTATATTTACGTGTTTTACCGACGTACACCTTCCGTGTTTCATTCATCTTTGGAAAGTCACTAGTGTAATGATTTTTATTTTTTGGCAATTAGGAATGAACCTTTTCATTACTGTCTTTTATCATTAGGCACGTAGAAACACGGTTTATGAAATATACGGAAGAATTTATGACATTGAGTGAAAAAACCCGGAAAAATTGAGATATATCCCGGGTCCATGATGGTTATAGGCCCAAAATGAGTTTTAATGAATTGTGGGAAAATAGCAATGATGGTCTTTATAACATGCTCAGATCTATTTTATTTATTACGATTAAATTGGAACCATTCAGAAAAACTGTGAATGTTGATTGCTGATAAACGTCACAGTGGTCTCTCTCTCTCTATCTCTCTCTCCGGAGCGTGAAATACTTCTCCCTTATCCGTCTTCTCGCCTTGAATACTTATTTATTTTATTGAGTCAACTTAAAATGTCTCCACCATCAGCATGTATCGACCACTGAAACGAGCTCTCGCACGCTCTACGCATTTGTCCGTTATGTCGTTCTCGCGCCGAATCTTGTTGCCGCCATAAGTGCATCGTTCCTTCAGACGACGAACGTGATTGACCATGAGGTCTTGTATTGTATTCGGTTGTTTACAACTGCCCTCTTGAGGTTCACGATGTGGCTGACCTTCGTGGTTAGTCTCCCTCCGTCGCTCCACTCCCCTCCGGAGATCTGCCCCCGTCGAAAAAACGCCGTCTCCTCCCAGCCACGCCCTAACCGTTCCTTTATCCCTCCCTGCGCTCACCAGACCTCTCCCACACCCTCTTCTTCCAACATTCTGCCCACCGCTCCCCCCCTCCCACACCCTTCACCACCTACTGGAGAGGACCAGCTCCAAATCAGTCGGCCCCACCATCATCTTTCATGCCGTTGCGGATCGTCCTCGGCAACTTTCGATCTCACTTACTGCGTCTCTCTCCCAGGATACTTTGTACTTGCTCCTATCCTCCGCACGACAGGAGCGAGGCGAAACTCGAAAGCAATCGTTTGAGGCCAAAAAACACCATTCAATTTGAATTTCATGTATCTCGCGCCGTGACTTGTTCCTCGGCGGGTTCGTGATCTGGGGGAGAGCTGGAAGGACTATCATCTCGCAGTGGCCTGGAAGGGCCAAAAAAATTGGCGGTGGGCTCATTTCGAGTCATTTATTTCCTTATTCTGTGAAGGTACGCTTCTCACTTCATGGCTTTTGAATGCGAATGGTATGGCATATATATCCCTAGAAATCCAGCAAAATATAATTTAAATCCAACCTCATTGCTTTGTTTAACTAAATTGTGGAGTTCAATAGCTTCATTCTAATCGGTTGTGTGCCTTATATTATCTCATCCGATGAATGATTTCATTCACTTGTTACAACTGTTTGGCTAAAATTCCTCGAATGTAACCCGGTATTATCTGGGATCGAACCCAGACCCAAGTAAGCCTGTGTAATAGAACGGAATCCATTTCCATTTCATCCTCCTGTAATTCCTGGCTCATTTATTTATAACTTCCATTGCCTACAAGATAGATTTAGCCTTTTTACAGGTGTAGTTGTGTCAGTTCATGTCAGTATCCGGTTGTAAATTTCTAATTGCTCAAAACAACGGTGTCTGCGTATAGAATTCGTCACTTGGTGCTTATCGGTGGCCTAAGAAGTAATTGTGTAGAGAAAATAGAAGAGCTAAAATTTTACCCACCCCCACTAAATTCCTTTAAAGTTGATTATAGAATAGTATTTGATCCATGGAACTATTCCATCATGTGACAAATTGCTACCCTTACGTGACTCGTAAAATTTTGAACCTTTGTGACACTTTGCTATGTATTGGTCAGAAATTTCACCAAATACGTCACGGTATAAATTCGAAGTATGATGCGAAATGTCGTATTGTCGGATTTAAATTTCATTCTCGATTAACTACGGATTATCGTCCGAACCTCGTTTAGCAATGATAATTGAAGTCTGAATTCTGCCGCAGAATTGGCGGTTCCTATTTGTCCTTCCTTTTTCTGTCTTTTCTGTGCGGAATTACGGTCTTTAGCGCGGTGGATGAATATGCTGATGTAAAGAAGGTTCCCCTGTTTATGTTCGTCGATGTTACTGCTAATCGAAGACTAAAGCTTTCAAAACTGAAACCGTTTCTAAACGTCTCGGACCGCCCCTACTACACCTGCCCTAACCCACAGTCCCTCCTCTCTCATTCCCTCTTTCTCGTCGGCATCCAGTGCTCCTATCATCTAAGTCTCTTGCGACCTTCCCGCTCTTTTTCCTGCCGGATTCTTCCACCCACCCCATACTCTAATAGCACAAAGGACTCCCTTCTGTATCTTGCGTTCCAATCGGACCACTCCCTTCCTCTCCCACAACTTACCTCGCTCTTATAGTCGATTATCCGCTGACGAATTGAGTCGGGACGATGGCGCTGGACGAAATCTCTTGAGGAAACTTTTCGGGAGTGAATGCCGCCATCCCGAAGAACCGACCCGGATCTTCCAAGAGAACACAGACTCACCCACATGGGTAGTTCGGATCACACAGATTTATGGTAAAACGTGATGCTAATGGTATTAAGGGTGAAAAGGACCCGAACTCGTGATGCTAATGGTATTATGGAGAGATTTGAAGTGACTCAACTTAGGTTGTTTTACAACGGGAATCATTAAAGACATCCCGGAAAATATTACGAGTTAGAAATCATAATTGAAAAGAATATATGTTTGAAAAAAATAACGACCATCTTGGATAAAATATAGCTTCTGGTTATAGAATAGTGGATTACTTTGTTAGAAGTATTGCGTCATTGGACTCTAGCGTCATCAAGTAGGATAATTTTTTCACGGATATCTTTTTTCGCGAAAAAATTATGTTTTACTAGCAATTAAATGCAGTCACATGCGATCTCTTTTGTTTTTCGTGTTAAAAGGGGTAATATTCCGAACAATTATAAGTGATGATGGTAGATTGGTCTTAATGTCAACATCGTTTGGAATTATGAAAGTATATTTTGAGATTCATTTATGTCTCTTGTCACATTCAAGAATTTTTAGAAATATTTCTTTTATTCTAATATATTTGTTATTTCCTTTGCCTGAGAATGCTGTGCTTAATATTTGTTACAAATGTATTTACACTTTCAATCATAAGGGTGGTTTTCTGAATTACATTTACATTATGTAATATCTTCACCGGTTTTATTCACTTTACCTTCTTGGTTCATTGTCTTCTTGGTCATTCACAGACATTGTTTATGACATTTTCATACCTAACGTAAAGGTTACAAGGTGAAAAGTCATCATAAAATATTTCTTTTTTTAAATATATTTAAATTTAACTACAGCGCCGTAATAATTAGGAGGTATCGAAAGTTGAAATCTATGAGTGAATGTTTAGCATTTTTAGAAGCAAAGTTGGGGGAATTTCATAAAAGTTTATTTGCGAGTTACATCTAACCCTTATATCAACTACAAGTTTGTGAAGAATGATACTACATCTGAAGTGTTTTTTCTTGAAACCTTAAATTCTCAAGTGTGTCATTTAAAGCTTAAAATTGTAATTTAGTGGACTGTATAATTTTAATAATGTCCACATCCAATGACTGTGCGCGGGAAGGTCAGATTACGTAAACCTTCGGGGATGAATGCTGTGAAGTATAACTTCGTGGACATTGTTAATATCCATAACAGAAGAATAAAAACATACTTTCCACAAGCGTTGTTATAGGTACGACGTGTTTGACCGTGATAAGGCATCATCAGTTACTCTTACTTTGTTCATCTTCTGTTAAAGTTACCTCCCTGAGTCACCTTTGCAAGAGATACAACATGGTAGACGGTGATAGAAAAATGTCTTTACTGACCATTGGACCCAAAAACTGAAATTTAATCAGGTGCTGCAGATTTTTTCATATACATAAAATTCGCGTCTCTGAATCCATCATGATTGTATTTTGAAGTCAAATACATGTGACTACACTCGGCAAAAATGTAAGTAACTTTGACGTTAATAACATCGTTTCTTTAATAATATAGGTGTTTCCTTATTTTTATGAATACTTTACTCTTCACACGAAGTATCATTATTCTTCCCCAGAAATTAACTCTTAAGGCTAAAATACATGAATAGTAACTCTCGTATGTTAGAGAAATATACATATCGGTATATGTCAGCGTGGGATTGTAACACTACTCTGTAGCTTTTTAACTTTCAGGAAAGTGTCGTTAATTAGCCGTTGAAATGAAAGTTATATGGGTTCCTTAATATTAGGATTTTTTTCAATGTTGTGGTATTTTTTCGGTGCAGAGAACCTGACTGAGTATTCCAGGATCAAAGCGGTAGTATGTAGTGTCATTCTGTTAGTGTTTGATTTTCTCTGATTGTAGTAATACATTATTGAATCATTGAATTGTAGTAATACATACATTGAATTATAGCCATAGGCGTAGGTAAGGAAGTCCCTTATGCATGCTTGATTTGACGTACCGAATTGGTTATTTAGTGCAATGTAATTCGAAGTATTTTTAACCGGCAAACCTTAATATGAGTGACACATTCAAATAGTAATAACAGTGGTATTGTAGTCGCTTGAGTAGTAATAGTATCAAAGTATAAAGAATTCATACCAACTAATTCCAATGTTACATCATTTGGTGGGATATGTATTGCTAAACACAGTAAAATAATTTTTTTACACACTTATGGCAAGAAGCTGCAGAGCTAAGAGTAGAAACTAGTCTATTTATATACTGAAGTTAGATAAGTATAAATGTTAAGTGTAATCAATCAATATAACTTACCAGCATAAGCAAAAATTCGAGTCCTCGAACTTGAGGAAATTCACGATATTTTGATGAGATCCTTCAGCAAAGCCAAAGAACTAAATAACTTAGTGATATTATGTGTAGCTATTTTGTTGTATGTAATAACCCGTTTAAGTTGCATAAGTCTAATTATATGTTTTGCAGAATTTTGGTATGTTTCTAAAATAATTTTTGGCTATTCGGAATATATTTTCGCCGATTCCTAATGTGTCTGAAACTCGTTTTGAAAATTATTCCTTAAACTTTAATTGACGAACCCATGTCAAATTTAGCCCCACTCTTACTCAGTCGTTTTCTTTTTTTCCTCTTGAGGGGCGATGGCCAAGACTTGCTCCCAATATTTGGTTGAAATTAATCGTAAACCTTGGTGTCGATTGTGGAATACTTTGCGCGTGCTGTGTGTCAGAAAGGAAAACTCGGCTCTCTTGGCAACTTGCCCTTGGGTAGAATAACTGCAATGGTGTGCATCCATTTCTTCTCAACAGTCGTCTAAATGATTGTCTTTCCTCCAAATCGAACGTATGTCCTAATTCTTGCCTTCCACACACATATCGATAGACTCTCACAAATATCATCTCAAGCAATTTATGAAAGTTACTCGAGTAAGTTATGATAATTAGAGGACTAAACTATTGGCCAGATAAATGGCTGTTGATATTAAACTAAATGCCTGATTTGAGTGTCCAAAATCTAATTCATGGGTGGAAAGTATTTGGTGTCATTTCCTAATATTATCTTTCTTTTATGGGGAATTGCATCCTTTGCTCCTAAGTTGCATCCTTTTTTTCGATGGATTACTGCACTGCAAGGATTGGACGTACATTTACGAACTGGTAACTCCGTCGCTGATGATTTAGATAATTTTAATTATGTGTACCTCATTCAGCTATTAGCACAGTTGCTCGCTCACCGCAAATGAAAGAATAATACGCTTTTATTTCAAAGACGTGTACCTTAAATGGACAAATTACACCTGTCTCATATTTATTAATGATGTCATTTTGAAATAAAAGACTGAAATGAAGTAGAATTAGATAGATTGATTCACCAGTTATCATTTTACCTTAATGCAGGAAAAAACTATATTTTGTGAAACTCTTATATCCTTTTTTCTGATTAACGATAATCTGTGTAAGTTTTCTTTTTGGAATCAATTCAAAGTCGACGGCTAAGCATGACATGCTGTGTATCCCCTCCGGTGTGACTATCGTTACTAAACGGAAATTCAACTTCGTATTCCGGGTGTTTTTTCTAGAAGTGATGGAGTAAAACATGTCTTTCAGCTTTATTAATTACATATGAATTATAAAAGAAAAATTCACCAGAGAAAGGTAAGATTTCCGTCTCATTGAATTTATTCAATCATTGTTAACTGAAGTGTAAGGATATCTCCATTACGATTTTTTCTGTATTTGATTACTTATAAAGTTTTTCTAAGAAAGCATTGGCTTATGTTGTACTTGTATAAGAGATAAAAAAGCACTTAATTTTATGGACTATTAAAATTTCTCTAAATTCGATCTCTTTCTCAAGAAATCTTGCGATATGTACAGACTATGAAAAAACTTAAATGGGTATTAGCCAGGCAGTTTCGCCATAGCTTAACTTTGAATGCCTTGTAGGAAAAACGACCATAAACCTACTATTATAGTCTTATTTCTCATCTACTACCTCATATATCGTGGTGTGAACACACTCGCTTGCAGCATGGAAGCTGTTTTAGTTAATTGGAAAATTACTATGAAATGCCACGAAGAATGTTCAAATCCTTCGAAATTATTAAAACCAAGTTACAAAGAAGAGAGGTAAAAATATTTAAATATCTCAAGGTCATTGTCAAAGTAAAATACTTAAAAATAGTGGAAAAATGAACTGAAACACTAACGGTCACTTTTGAATAATTATGTATTCGCTGTAGTCAGGTGCTAACATTTGAAATCATTAGAATATTTTGAGTAATGGATATATTTTAATGTATTTGTTGCTTGTAAAATATAGTGATTCAGAAAATTCTGTCATGGCTACTTTTATTGTGCAATAGGCCTTGAGACTTGATACGACCGAATGCATTCTTTGTACGCGTTTTTCGAGAATTCCCTTCCGGGCACGCCCAAATCCAAAAATACTATTTTTGTGGTGCCGGATGAAGTGGTAAATTAATAACTATAGGTAATTATAATATGTAATTATTACTGTAAAACTATTACCCTGTTTATTGCTTTGGGGATGTATATATATTAAAGCACTTTTGTTATTACCTAATTTGAACCTTTTATCAAGCCAGCTGGGTTATCCAGGTGGGTAGCCCGCTCTCCGGATTTTTATTTGGAGGTGATGCGGAAAATGCATTTACGCCTCTCAGGGAAGATGCCCCTGGGGAGTCTGGGGCAAGGTCGCGGGTTCGAGTTCCACCCAGGGCATGGGTGTTGTGTTGCCCGATTAGGTTTTATCTTCGAACTCAAGAGGTACGAAATGACCAT
This sequence comes from Rhinocypha anisoptera, assembly GCA_011762765.2. Lineage (NCBI taxonomy): Eukaryota > Metazoa > Arthropoda > Insecta > Odonata > Chlorocyphidae > Rhinocypha > Rhinocypha anisoptera. Next base: position 5,361,811 of record WURS02000019.1, read on the forward strand.
AGTCGTCGAAGCACACTAAAAAGCAAAAATAATACTACTACCTTTTATCAATTAAAGAATGGCAATAATTGAATGTGGTGTAAAATTTAAAAAATAAAATCTATCGCAGTGGTTCGCAAAGTAGGGGTTTCTTTGTACCGCACCTTGGGGGTTTCTTTAGCTTGGGGGGGGGGGCGAAAAGAAAC
>WURS02000019.1:5413140-5424491 GCA_011762765.2 Rhinocypha anisoptera
TCAGTGGCCAACTGAGGGAGATCCCTTTTATGCTGGAGTTATCCATGGTCCACCCTCACGGTACGCGGTGGTGGGGGGAAGGAAGGGGGGTGGAGAGATTTGTACGAACGTGCGGGTGTGTGTGTTGGTGAGTAGGCGATAGGTTAAGCCCTCATGCACACGCTTTCATTCCACTCCCTTTCATCACTATCCTCGAGATATTTCCTCACCGGCCTCTTATTTTCTCTCTCTCCCCTTGCGTTCCTCTTACCCGTCGTCCATCGAGGCTACTGTCTCAGTCTATACATCCTTGGACACGCACCGGCTTGTTCCATTATCATACAGATCAAATAAAAACTACAATTCCTCACTATCTTGCTAAGGTTCTCCGTGTCTCGTTACTCAGTTTTTGCACAAAAATGCTTCTCAAAAAGTAAAAGCCTCAGACCGCTCATTTGAAACCTTATGTGGTTATTTCATAGATCCGAAATCCTGATTACTATTATACAGATTATCTTTTACTAGTGTTTAATCCTTGTCATTTTTTATCAAAAATGGTTTATTTCCATCATGAAAATAATGCCCTTATATTCCTGCAGATCACCAATCTTTTTGCGGATATGGTTTACCTGTGGAAGGTGTAAAATATTTTTGTACGTGAGAAATATCATAAAAAGTGTTACAAGAATGATTATTGAGATTTAAATCGGCGTTTGCCTCGTTCTACCAAGAAGAGAGTTTCCAGGAATCCGTCTCATTTTCAAGTAATATATAATTATATTAAACCGAAATTTGTTAACTAATTTTGACTCATTTATCTATATTTAATACTTAAATCTTCACACTTAATCGCGAAAGAAGAAAGAATAATGTACAAAAGTAACTAAGTTTATTTCAACCAGTTCTCAAACAATCATTTGCACCTTCTCCAAAGTTATGTCTGCCGCGACCTTTGGCTTATCTCCTCGAAGCAAATATCTTATACGGTCTTCAAAAATTGAATGGTCACTACCTCCAACCGTCAACCATCTTCACTATGTACTGCGAAAGCAAATAGCCGAGAGCCTACAGTTAGCCAAATTTACAAATTTCAACGGTATAAATTGATCAGGATTACTCTAATCGAGTTTTCTCTCTTCCACTTAAGGAGTTTACCCAAGTGCGGGCCCTCCTGCTCCGAGTCGTCTATCTTGAGGAGACGGTGCTGCGAGGATTAAGGAGAAGAACAAATTATCTGGTAGGGCTTAGTCGCGTACGAAGATATTCTTACGGGTCATCACTTGGTAGTTCTCTAACTTTTTCTGTCGTTTTCTGATGAGAATAGAGCGAATGAAGACCATATATTTTAATTTCGATAGTAACTGCGTCTATATCTTAGTTTATCACGATGACCTAATATGGAGCTCTAATAAAGTCGAGTAATTTCGAGTCTTCTGAGCGTTTCTAGAAGTCCTACTCCCAGCTTCCTCCCTTCGTACCTTAAGAGCTTTCCGTTCCAGGCCCTATACTAGGCCCCCTTTAGTTTACTTTAAAAAACATCATTCAACTGTTATTTTTTTAAGCTAAAATTTAAATAAAGTCCATTTTTCTACCTAACTTCTAATGCATTATACTAAAGAACCGATTCATTAAACACACAGATTTTTCTATCCCCCTTATTTCATAATTTTTGAGTGACTATTGCCATAAAAAAGTATGACAGCTTTGAGTTAATGAATTCTACTCATTAACACCTAATAATCCTATTCCAGGTGGAGCTTTATTAAATGATAATAGAATATTTCTGAAACTTAATTCAAACGTTTACTGCCAGAAAATGTTTTGAAGATACGAGTATTAAATAATTAATACAAATAGGGCACGGTAGCATTTTATTACAAGACTAAAACTAATAGATAACCTTTAGAGTAGAGAAGTTTAAAATTTTTTTTCTGGGTCATTAAGATGGAAATAATTAGTGAAATAAGTTTTAAGAATGAGTAAGGTAAATCATGTAACGAAGTATTGAATAGTGTTTCACATTAATTTTTATTTAGCTAAAATAATGCTAATAGTTCTTAATCTTTAGCAATGAGTAGTAAATCAATCTACAATCTATATAATGCCACATTTTTAGGTACATAAATACGTCGTTATATTATTGATTAATATTACTTGGATTTATGTAATTATTTGAACCTCATAGATTAAATTTTTAATGTAAACTCCTTAATAGACAATGGTATCTCTGAGTGTCCCTTCCAAATGAAAAAGCTGAAGCGTAAGATAAACCTAGTCTACGTTTGCAGTGATCCAAAAGCGGAGGTATCCTTTTCCTAATTTCCTAAATCAGAAACATCTAGAGAATATTTCCACTTTTTACAAAGTATAGTCAACATTTCTTTAAACATAGTAAAATCCTTTTATTTTCCTGCCTAGTACTTGCCATAAACAATATTCAAACAAAAAATTATCGTAATTAAGAAATACTTGAGTCCCTAATTCATTGGTCGAGGATTGCATTTCGGATGATTTCGTTACGGGTGGACTGATAATCACACCCTCCGACACTACATTATGCCATATAAGGTATCTGGTAGACAAAGATAAATGACGAAGGTAAAAGTTATTAGAAGTGGACATTTTTCAGCTCACTATTTCAGTTCCTAAAGTGCGTAAAAGCCATTGATTAAAGGAATGGAGAATCTTCGCTATAATGCATTTGCTTTTCCATTAAACCCAACAATCCAGAAAATTACACAGGATGGGATTAACTCTGTGTATCCGGACCCGTCACCTGGATTTCAATTATTGAATCGACCAGTAGTGTGTGAACCTATACTCAAAAAATAGGTCACGTGGGAATAGACACTGCTGTCATCGAGGTAAAAAGTGAGTTTTGCGTTAATCGTTCATCGTTTGAAATAAGTCCTACATTAGCTGTTAAAAAAAAAATTCAGAAAAACAATTACAATGAAGACACTATGCTCCGGATATGGAATTCTCCCTTACGAAATACGTACATCGGTAGTATTCAATTGTACATTATGAAATCAATTAGAGTCACAATAAACTTTCCGTTATAATTTACAGCTCAGAGTGGTAAGCGAAGGAACACATAGAAAGTACACACTTGGCTTCAACTCCGACCCACCCATACTCTCCAGTTTTGCCGCAAATGACTCCCATTCAGCCTTTAAATCCCCTCTCCACACCCTCCCTCTGTCTTCATCACTGCTATGTCATACGCTAAATCAATTTCGTCACGTTCGCCCATTAAACCCTTCCCTCGTTACCTCAAACGCGTTCTTTCAGTTCTTTTCCATTTCTGCGTCTCAAAACCGACGTCGCCCCGATAATGCCCCTGACACTCGTCAACCATTTTGAAGCCCTTTGAAATCCTCTTTCAGTCTCTCATCTCAGAGAGCGCACCACCGGTGGGCCCTGAATCCCTTTCCGCCCCACTCACTCATTCTGTCCCTACTACCACTGTCTATTCCCATATCCCCCTCTTTCAATTCTGCAGGTATTGCTGATTCAACCCCCTTCCATACCTTGTTTCATTCCGTCCCAGTTGCGTCTAAATTACGTTCTCTGCCTCACTCTCTCTCTCACACACACACTATTTTCCCCCATCCCACGTCTCCTAACCTCAATAACTCTTTTTCGATAAGTCCGTAAAGTAACCTGTGGCATACGATGAACAAAGATAATGAATTATTAGGCATTTTCATCACCAGTAGATGTGAATATTAACGCTATCCAACTGGGGAAGCAAAAAAATTTTTGAAGAATAAGACAGTCACTACTAAAAATCTCAGAATCGTCTTCAGTGACCTGCGTCACATGGTGCAAGAGCGAAAAGTATCATTGCTTTAAAAGTATTATAGAAATTCTTAATATAATGTGAAAGTTTATCTTTACTATGTTATAATTACAAATTCTATTTATATGCACTATTTTATCCTTGAATTTGAGAATGAAGACTTCGTGTGAAAATATTTAAAATTAACTAACTCCTCATTATTGTCAAATTTTAAGATATAGTTAACGATTTTGGTCAAAAGTTATGAAATTATTACTTTAAACATACCACAAGTGGAATAATCGATACTAAATCTGTGATATATTAAGGAAAATACATGCTTCCTACTGGCAGAACAATTCGAGACTGAAAGGATTACATCAACTATTTTTTTGCTCGCCTAATTCGACCCAAACTTTTTACTTCCCTTTCCGGTTGCTCTACCTCTTAACTCTCCCACTTTCCATTTTGTTCCAATCCCCTTATTCGTAGTCCTTCAAACCCTTTCCGCCCCGCCCTCTTCACTAATTATTTCTTACGCTCCCAATTTGTGAACGTGCTCGAGTGGAGGACGGAGACTGAGTGACTCGAAGGGAGAGCGTCGAGGAGCAGCTTCGGTTCGAGTTTTTGCGACGACGCTCCGCAGGGCTCTCCCAGGATGAGAGGACAGCTTGGAAGATAAGAACTGGCGGGAGGGAGAGGAGGATTGGGGTAGAATAGGGAAATGAGGCGATCATGGAGAATTCAGGAGGAAAGGGGAGTACAGAGAATTGCTCCCGAGCTCCACCAAGGAGAAGCAGCTACGGTGAAAGAGCAGTCAGTGTAGAGAAGGAAGAGCGGACATGATGAGCGTGACTACCATGTTGGACACCATAAAACGGATTAAAAATCGTATGCTCTACTTGGAGAAAGAGTTCATTTCTACCACTCACCATTAAGTTTTACCAAAATTCTTAGATCTGCTTTAAGACTCTCTATTGTCTTATGAATGAATGTGGATCACGATCACAAGGTGGCAATACAAGCAAGAGAGAGTACGGTCATATTATCAGATATGAAAGTTGAAGAAATAGATAAGCACACAAATATATATGTGTATGTGTACAAAAGTAATACGTAGGGAGCACCTAAGAGGAGAGGAACTATGCAAAAAACAACACTCACCAATAAAGTAATATTTTTAAGTTTCTTCAAATATGTGGTCGTTCAAAGAGAGGTACCACACTCGCTGTTATTGCTGTGTGCTCTTTTCATCCCCATCGTCTCCTTTAGGTTCTAAGTACTCACTGTTGTGCCACTTAAAGGCATTACCTCATTCACTGTTTTCAATTGTTACAACTACTCTCAATATTCATGTAATACAGGTATTATATAATTGCAACATAACACACAAAAGTCTAAGTATAAGTAATCTGTGCACAATAAAAAATATAAGTAAAAATAGTCACACGAAAAAAGACATAGTAGCTGTGAATGTTCCGTGGCGCATTCGCTTTCGTCGGAGGTTATAATAATATGGTTGAGTAAGGAGACGGGATACCTATAGCCATGGGAATATAGAAACACTATTATTTTTTATCACAGGGATAATATTCCTTTACAAATTCAAATTAATGATCGACTATCCATAGGTTTGTAAAACATTAGTGATCGAAAAATTTGACTAAGACTGAAAAAAATACCAAACCTCTAGATTTTTTAAATTTTTATTTAAATGATTTACAATTTTTGGTAGGATAAAACGTGTAGGTCCAGAAATAGGTTAGTGGGAATAGAAAAATTCAATGCATGGGACGAAGTTGAAAATAACATGACTACAGAGGCCTGAAATATTTCTGAAAAACCCTGACATGAAACGTACGCAGCCTTGGAATTTGAAAGGGAAAATTTGATGAAAGGGAACAACGATTGGCGGCGGTGAAGGGTAGGAAAACGGGGGAGAATTCTAATTCTGGTGGAAGGCGAAGATGCGGAAACGACGTTTGCGGTGAGCGAAGTAGTGGGGGATAAAAGGATGAAGGAGGAAGTAATAAGGAGCCAAGTGGTAGGTTAGAGGAAATAAGAAGGTTAAGACGGCGGGAGGAATGTGAAGTGGATGCGCAGAGATTGGCCCGGAATGAAGGGGAGATGAAGTGCTCATAGGAATCAAGGACGATGAGCACTGAAGTATGTTCTTGGCAGTTGCCTGAGGAAGATGAGGTCAAATTTTGTTACGAGTCACATGCATGCAATGGAATTGAGTGAAAATTTTACTTATCGAGTAATATTATAAGTTGTATGGAATGAGTTTAGTTTTCTAACGATTAAATCACACATGTTTCTGCGTAGGATTGTTACTTTTGTAAACAAAATAAAACTAATGGTTGACTGATATCACAAAATTCTGTGTTCCCTATCAATTACTGTTATATTTTTTAATTGAACAGATATGCTATACATCCTGCGCTTGGGTACAAACTTAAGTAATTTAACTCATCCATAAAATTTTTGTGTTAAAGAAGCAAAGAATATTTACACTATCATTACAAAGAGCCAACAAATCAATCAAATGTTCAGACCTTAGTGACATTTTTTCCCGAGAATGGGTTTTGAATGAAGAGGAAGCTGATTGGTACCTATCCTTTTATCTAGCGTTAAATTCGCGTAAATTTATAGTTTAGTATAACAAATTGAAGGCCTATTCTGATAGACATACAATAATTTCGCTTCGGTTTTATTGTTTGGAGACACTAAAGAAAAGAGATATTTAATGCCTCACCACAGAGTTGAATGTACTTTACCGTGCAGTAATCCGATTGAGATAGAGAGGTGTAAAATGAAAGCCGGAGCTCAGTGAAAAGAAAACGGTAAGAAGGAGCAAGAAGAACATGAAAAGAAACGTTTTACTTCCGAAGCACAGATAGAGCCAAGCAAATTGAAATGTCCCTAAGCACGGAACCAGCTAACGCAGAGGAGTGGGGGGGGGGGGGTGTCGAGGAAGACGCTCTCCGTGCACTGTTAAGTAGAACCCTTGTCGCTCCTCTCGTCTGACCAACGTCCCTCGCTCGCCGGACCCGACTCCCTTCCTCACTGCCACCATCTCCATCAAGGAAGTTTTTATTAATTTTTTTAAAACTAGGTCGACCTTAGTTCCCAGCGGAAAGTACGCACGGATCTCTTCATAGCGCACTGCACGCGTGAGTTTATGTCTCCTGCACGTGTTCAAGCGACTGGAATCACTTCGCCTAAGGCTAAAGTTCCTGTGCTTCATTAACGTCCCCTGTTCTCACTCTATCACAGAACGCCCACTCCTGGAAACGCCGTGCACTCCAACTAAGAAAAAAGCGGAGGCAACGCAGGGCAGAAGTCATCATCATTCGCAGTGTGAGAATGGGGGAAATGTGAGTCTGGACTCGATCACACAAGAAAAATTTTTCTTTTGCCTGGTTGGAGTGAACATTCCACATGAGTCATTCCACATTCAACAATTCAATTGGTGTAATTGGTGTGCAACTTAGGGATAATTTAAATATAGGTCAACTGGCATATATCGCTTATGTTCTTGCAAAGGAAAAATGAATGGCTCTTCGTGTAGATTTTCAGAATGGCCGGGAGGAAATGAATTCCAGTCATTTTTAATTTTATTAAAAAGTGCAAATTTAAAAGTATGCCGTGTAAATAAGGAAGAAACGTAAGCAAGGAAAATGATCAAGGGTAATTATTCCATATTTCTGCTTCAGTAACTTGTTGTATAATCCTAGAAGGATAAAAAAATAATTTTAAAAGTTTATACATTAATCTAAGAAATAGGTTAAAAAATGTGCAATTTCTACTTAAAAATCTCCTTCTTTATTCCGACATGTTTCGGTGCACTACACCATTATCAAGTAACATGTCAGAATAAAGAAGTTTTTTTAAAGTGGATATTGCAAATTTTTTAAGCTATTTCTTAGATTATGGATGGCTTCCACCACATCTCACCTGACTCTATAACGTTTATACATTAACTTTACGTCCATTGAAATTCTAGCGAGCGCGAGGTAGGGCAGTCACTATTGTAATATTTAGGAAAATATGATACGAATAAGGATGACTTTGATAGAAAACCCAATTCATAATTCTTGGAAAATGATTTTTTTAAATGTATGAATATGTTCTTTCAATTTATATAGACTTATACTTAGATTAGAGCTGTATAAGTAAATTATTCAACAGCAACTGAAATTTTTTAACAATTTTGAAATATCAGGACATTTTCAGGAAACCGTCCTTAGCTGATCAGAACTGAAGAATTTAAGTTTTGGTGCCAGCCCAATTTTCAACTAATTGAATCATAGTTTGAAGACTATTAAGAGTATTAAATTACTTTTACCCCTCCATTCCCATTCTGGTTTACTTTTCCTTATTATATGTAGAGACTGGGGTTTATGAATTATTTCACGTTTACGTTCAAATTTTTGATAAATTTTCCATTTAATTGTTTTTGCTCCAGACTAATTTTTCATATTTATCTTATTCATTCTTCTTATCTTATTTATTTCTACAGATATTTTAAAGACGTGACTCATGGTTGGAGGAAGAGAACACGGAAATTCCTACTTAAAGTTTTATTTTGGTTCACGATCATGATTTCGTTGCGTCACAACATCATCAGGTGTTGAAGTTGCAAAGCCATGGTTGTGAAAGGATATTTGGAATTGGAATGCAAATTGTCGTGTTTCTCTTTCTCCAACTATGAAAGATTTCCACAAGGTTACGCCTGTGACTGTTTCTTACAACATGACTCTTTTTTCAATTCTGCAATGTAAATTAAAAGAAGATTTAACACTTTTCCACAAAATAATATTTTAATTATTTTGTTGAAAAGTGCTACATCTTTTAATGTGTGTACCTTCCACTACATTAAGCCTGAATCTGTAATGCTATATGTAAAGATTTTGTCACGTCCGTAGAAGACAAATAATTGTGGAAAGAGTTTTTGTCTTCACAAGAATGTTTTAAATACATAATAGATCGTATCTTCGCCACACCATTTCCAAGTTTTGGTTAGATGAGGATAGGGCCAACACATGAGGTAAATTTTTATCAAACAAGGGAATATTTCCTTAAAAGAGTTTGATTTTAAGAGGCTAAGAATATTTTATGTTTTCGCATAGCATACTGTGGCGAATTTCTGTGAAATTTCTGTGATTCCCTTAAGAGAAAATGCTAGTAATGCGTTATGGGATGTTGCCACTCCACAAAAAGAATTTGTGAATGCACATCGATGGCAGATTGGTCTCATAATATCCTTTTTTAGAATTCTCTCAGATTTCCTCCCGCCTTGCTCTTTATTCCAAATCGATATGCTTGCTGCAGAAGTAGGTCAAACGGAAGTAAATTTAACATCGAACAGGGGAATATGGGATTTCTTTTAATGTGAAGAAGAGATATTCAGAGGGGTATAACGCGGAAATGGCTAGGCTATGCAAGTATGGAGAATGGACGGAGGGAACTCATTTTTGAAAGCAAAGTCACGTCAACAGAGAGAAATTTGGTAATATATGTATTATTATCACTTCAAGGGAAACATAAAGTGAATATGTGGCTCGACGTTGCTTACAGATATATGCATCAAGTAAACTACACAATATGAATTACTTACAAATATTTTTATAAGTATCTCATCTTTTCTTCTCCAAAATACGCCATTAGTGAATATGCTTACATATATTTTTCTCCAGTAGTGAACTTCTTATGAAGAGTTCCATATACATAAAACTAAATAAATGAAATCTATAGGCATATAGGCGACATCTTTAAATTGTCAAAATCTTATAAAAACTTTTCTTGTACATACGGTAATAGGTATGTTTCTGTGATAGCTGACGGTCATGAAAGGCGAGTTTATGTTAGGTATTGTTCAGATTAATAAACATAAAAATACCACATATGATCATTGACATATAACAATTGTTTTAGAAAAAAACATCCAGTTCTAAACAATAAAAAGTGGACGGGAAAAAATTCTGAGAAGAAATAATATGTGTGAAACTATATAAATGGGAAATCCTCGGTTCCCGCTTCCTTTCTGTCTAGACGTGATACCTTAGAGCATATAATGAATTAGAGGTGGCGTGAGGTATTTTTGCAAGGGAACGGACTTGTCGCCATAGTAAACTTCTCGGTGTGACGTCACATAGGGGACGGATACGTAGTGTGCACATGTGTCACAAGTGTGATCCTGAAAATATTTGAGAAATTTGAAAATGAGCATTTCAGACTTGACCTATGGCATTTAATAACCATGAAGAAAGATACATTAAAATTAAACTTTTAAATATAATAATATGTTACTTCTATCGGTCCATTTATGCCTGTTTCTCATCTAAAATTAGTTTATGACGATGGAAATGACTAAATATTCCATATGGATAAATATTGGCTAAATATTTCATTCATTTCGAATTATACTTCGTTGAAATGAGAAAAGGAATTAGTTTGAATTATGAGATAAGGAGTATTGAATTTGAGAAAAGGAATTAGATTGAATTTGAATTGAAAATTTTTAGTTTTCAATTCAAACGTGAATGCAAGTCCAAGAATGAAAGTCAATGAAAGTCATTCATAAATTGAAATTGGAGGGTTGTCAATTACGGCGTAGAGCATTAAGTGATAAGGTTCTCATACAGCAGCATTTTGGCCGAAACTATAAGTCAGATACATTTTTGATAACGTATGATTATCAGGAACTGAATTTTATGCTTGTAGAAGTATTTTAAAATGGTGAACAACCATTTCTTATATTTTTCTTGATATTTACGGCATTATATTCCATTTATTGAAGATTAACTAGCAGTTTTACAAAATGTATCCACAGATAATTGGAGGTTTAGATTTTAAAGTAGTAGAGTAATTAGATTTTAATAGTACAAACTCTTTTAGCTAATGTCTACATTCATAGCTACAATGCGTGTAAAAGCAAAAAGAATATAAAAGTCAGAATTTAATATCTAAAAAAATAATGGGATTTAAATCTAAGTGATTCATTTGCGTAGTAAGAGTAGGCTAATAATTCACAAGATAGATTATTTTATTTGGCAAGCTATTGCATTCCGATAAAGCTACTCGACTATCCTAATCTACTAATCCACACGACTATGCACCAAATTATTCAAATGTTACGCCAAGATTGTGACAATAAATTATCCAGTAAATTTTGCTTGTGGATATCTATGATCATAGTGGATAGTCGGAGATTCAATCTAGTTGGTAAAATACGTGGTTCATATTAATTTTAATCCAAATATTCTCAGGAAAACTCTTAAAACGCTAACCTATATATATTAATATTATTTATTTGTACAGGATTTGGCAATGTTTAAAAAGTAACGTTTCAATACAACAAAAATCCTTTCATTCCGTAGAGTACCTTTGTCTCTTAATATTATTGACAAGGAACTGTAAAAATCTCTCACTGATGCTAAATTGATACCGAAACTGACCACAATGTTATACCCATGGAGATTACACCCTGGGTTATATATATATACATATATATATATATATATATATAGAGTTCGTAGAAAATGCCGTATGGCGATGCACAAAATCTCTTGGATAGATGAAG
>WURS02000019.1:5439556-5469279 GCA_011762765.2 Rhinocypha anisoptera
GTCTGTCGGTGGTGGAGTGGCGTTCCATTGTGGACATTAGCAGTGGAGTGGTTTTGAATAAAATGTTTCTTGATCACTATGTGGTCTATGTTGTGGCAGAGATTTCAAACTGCTCTACGGTGTCTAATATTTTACCTTTTTCCTCATGATGAAGGAGTTAAGCATTTGAGTTGGTAAGCACCTGATTTGGAAAGGTGGTCAGTATTGTGGAAAAATGTAAGTGTTGTCCTGTTGTAAAAGGCTATTCTGATATGTTCTTGGAGAGAATATTTGAAATTTTGTAGCTTAAGGGAACAATGAATAGGAGCCTGCACGAAATGGGTGGTGGGTCTCCCGATTGGACCGAGAAAAAAAAAGTTTCAGAGTTATGTTTCTCTCATACGGGAGCTTGCTCATGCCAGATTCCATAACGATTTTTAAAGATTTATTTCTTAGAGCTTTTGTTTCCTAGGTTTTTAACTATATTATATATTTAATTCAGCTTCAAGAATGGGATACAGAAAAAAGAACTTAAGAAAGACAACTTCTGGATTAACATCATGCCACCCATCAATCACCCTCCGGAAGTGTGGTAAAATGAATTGGGATGTAGCAACAACTGGGAAGTGATCAGAAAGATCTAGTGTGATTTTCTTGGTTTTCACTTCGGTATCACAAAGTAGTAGTAATTGGTTTCTTAGGGAGATTCAACAAGACAACTTGTCTGTGGATATCATCAAAATTTGAGGCGCGAACCTCGAGTAATGTAGAGGTGTGTTAGGTTACCGGAGTGGGTTCCTTGTTATGTGCAACCAAATTATGACTGCATAATATTCAGAAATTCAATTTTGGGAGCAGAGTTAGACAACAGGTAAACATTGAAATCACCAGTAACAATGACAATGTTATTAGAGTGCACGGCAAGTATATCATCTAAAAATCTTACTATTTTACCAAGAACATCAGGACATTCCCCACAGGTGAAACAGCAACAAACTTTTTGTTAATATTTAGAGTGATCACAACATTCATAAACACACCAAATATTGATAGGATGAAGTAGTAATAGTAGTAGTTTTGTTTATAGGGTGCTTCAATGGCTGTGGTCATTTCACACCTCTTCCAATCATTCAAAAAACCCATCTGGAAAAACAACACCCATGCCCTGGGCAGGACTCGAACACGTGACCTTTGGACTAGCCAGTGAGCATGCTACCAGTCTAACCCGGTCAGCCTTGGTACCTTTAACGTCTAGCATGATACTCAAACATTTCCTTGACTAGAACCAGGACACCACCATTTTTTAAGTTAGAACTACAGAATACATCCAGAATTCTATAACCTGAAAGTCAAAAAGAGGATAATTCCTGGCCTGATAACTAGTGCTCACAAACGATTTCCAGTTGATGTCTAATAATATTTCTATTTCAGGAATTTTGTGGAAGTGTAAGAGCACTTAAGGTAACTGAGATTGATGTAAATGATTGACTATGGCTGCAAAAATGAAAAAATTATGAATTTTTCTATATTGCTGCACTGAGGTTAGGGTTTTTCAAAATTTTGATGCCCTGAGCTCAAAAGGTTTGCCATCACTGGTGTAAGCCATGGACTATTGAGAATTCCCAATAAAAAGATATACTAGGACACGAGGAACCAATTAAGATAAATTATGCAGTGGATAATCAAGTGTTGAGTAAAATATTAAGTAGGCTAGGGAAATTAGCATTTAATTATAATACTTCTTGCAGCAGGTAACAGACAGGTGTTTCAGGTAGTGAGGTTATAGGAACAAAACAAAAACATTACAAAAACTTGTTGGAAAAGCTTTTACTGCACAAATCAAATGTATATACAAATTGGTCAATTAATTCAAATGTATATTGAATAAAAATTATATATCTGTAATGTTTGAAAAAAGTTACCACAAATATAAAAAATAATTCAATTAGTTCCAGAAATTTTTCATTTTATTTATTATGCATTATGTCTAATTGAATAAATAATTTGTATCACAACATTCAATTTATTGTAGTTTGCATTAAGTATTCCCATAATTTTGAATGAATGTAAGACATTTCATATTTTACAAAGTAATTGTTTACGCAAAAATCAAAACAAATGGCTTGGTTAATATAATTGTACATTTGATAAAATGCATGTTCACATTTACGCAGAGAGCTACAACAAGTCCAAAAAAACTTCAATAAACATTTATTAGTTCCTGAGATATTGTACCCTACATGGATTTGGGGTTGGTTTCAGGTTCAGAGAACAGAATTGAGCATTCCCCCTCCACATTGCAAGCTGATGCACCTTCTTTGAATGCCCTGGATGCTGAAGCTTCACAGTTTTGATACAAGAGTTTAACATATGTTTGCAGTATAACTTTAAACTTTTATGTGTAAAATGCTTTCTTAATTTCTATAAACAAAAGGCACTGTGAGTTTCAAAATAAAAACGATATCTCAGTTCCCAAGATACCTGAATCAAATGGTTTTATTCGTGTAAAAATTCTCTTTGCGGAACAAGAAAACAGGATTTATCTAAATGAAATAGCAGTAAAGTTAGTTAATTTGTTTATACGCTAAAAAAACTTCCTCAAATGAGGTTTTGTAATATTACAAATAAAAATTTTGGCCGTTAATAATTCTATGTAGGAAAAAACTACAAGAAGAGCTATTTTGAGCCTTTGCTCAAATGATCCATTGACGTAATATAATGTTGAAAAACTAATTATTAAGTACTGAATGGTCCATTTAAAAAATATAAAATGTAGATTAATTTTTTGCAAAAAAATTATTTATTAAACAATTAGTGAATTTCACCTTTGAGATTTCCTCAGCAAGCAAACCAATAAACTAGTGCAACAGCTTGTTTTGTAGGGCCTACAAGATTTTTTACCCATATTTTTGAAGAAGTTAAATGCCTTTCATCTATATGAAACAGAAAATAGCAAAAAAATTTTTTTCGCCTTTGATTGTTAATTAATCATTCTAGTCGACAAACTTTTGGCAGGAAACTGGGTTTGCTCCTATACCCTTACCTGTAACACCTGTCAGTTACCTATGGTAGAAATGCCTATCATTTATAGTGCCACAAACAGACTATTTTTTATCTAATTTCCCTAAATGGCCTCTTGTCCCAGATGAATGCTTTGAAAATAAAATAAATTTTCCGATTCGACAATGAGGGGCACTGCAGGACCAGAACTAGTGTGATAATTAAAAGTCTAAATAGAATTGTGAGAAGTATTGCACAAATGGAATAGCATGGTATGAATGCTCAGAAAATGCATTAGTAATTACAGTTATATAGACATTAGCACTGAGAATGGAGCCATATGACCGATTACTTCAAAATCATCACTGCAAAAGTTTACATGACATCCTCAAAGTACCAAAAATAACATATGAAAGGAAATGTCTAACGGTCGTTTTAGAGTGATCAGTCGGAAGGAAAATATTTTTACTTTTTTGTTGTTTTCAATAGAATTTTACTGAAAATTGTGTTTTAGAGGCAATTTAAAATAACCTTATCAAGAAACCAAATGAATGCAAGGTGATTATGGTTCTTAACTAAAGAAACTAATGGTCTCTAGATCTAATGTCACTAAAGGTACCCAGTTCAAACATCTCAAGTCCCCCATCAACTCTGATCATCCTCCCTGATCCCCTATTTTTAATTTTACTCTACAGTCCGACTTTTATGGAGTGATGCAGCTTGTGATTTATTAATGAGCATCACATTTAATTGGGTTGACAAGAAATCAGGAATTTAAATCAATTAATATACACCATGGCTGTAGTGTCATCTACCTTTTGATGGAAAGTAGACAGTTCTCATGCCTTCAACTAAAATCTTTGCTCTGTAGATTGGCAATGAGATTTACTCTTCGACAGCCAGTGGGATCAGTTTCTAGATATCCAGACGATTTTCCAAGAATGGCCGCGATGCTAAGCGAAGTAAAATATTATACATTACAACAATGCCTGATACTATCAAAAAAGTACATTACTTATTAGTGCATAGAAAGAGCATAACATTATTAAGAATATCACCTCCCATATATGGTAGGCGATATTCTTAATAATGTTATGCTAAAGTCAAATACTATAGTATTGTCACGATAATTCAACAAACGAAAAGAGGAGAGTCCTAAAATTAATTTGCTCATCCGTACCTTCCCAGCATTGATAAAATCACCTCGGCAGAAAGATGAAACTCTTAAGTTCAATCAGTCGACGTTGGGTAATCACTATTCTTCTTCTCCATTCGAAGAGTGGATGTATTGCCCTGAAAGAATTAATCCAAATCAGCTTCCCTCACTGGAAAATACATTAAAACCAATAAAAAAACCTAAAGAATTATAACTACCAGGAAATGAAACAAGTGGTTTGGAAATTATGTGGTTTTGGCCGATGAACAATTCGAATAAATAAAAAACATTATTATTGTAAACTAATTTAATATTCCGGCAGCAATTTGTTTTTGAATAATTTTATAAAGCTTTTTTTAAGAATTCACTATAAGCAGAACTTTTATTAAAGACTCACACAATACTGTTATTAATGTTAATACGCGGGACTATGGTTATATCTTTAGCCACACTTTTTTAAAATCTGGGGTATATAAAAAAATTACAACTAGCGTATTCATTTTCTGGTAGAAATGCTAATTTTTTAAAGAAAAAAATGACTTAATTAAATTATAATTATTTTCGGGTCTCTAATAAAAAATACTACTTCTTAATAATGGTTCTAAGTAATAATTATGCCATATAGAAATATCGAAAGATTCGCAGGTTTTATTTACAAGCATCGTTAAAATGACACAAAACTATATATAGTCCAGTGCACTTAGACATTTAGACGAAAAAAATGACACCTCTAATTTTTGGTGTACACCAAGATAAATGGGTTAT
Source organism: Rhinocypha anisoptera (assembly GCA_011762765.2). NCBI lineage: Eukaryota > Metazoa > Arthropoda > Insecta > Odonata > Chlorocyphidae > Rhinocypha > Rhinocypha anisoptera. Next base: position 5,444,457 of record WURS02000019.1, read on the forward strand.
GAATATATATTGGCAGTTTCGGACACGCCCCTATCTCCAGAAAGTTTTTAGTGGCCATTTTGTAAATTTTAAAACGTGTTAATTTTTTGCTTTTTATCCGATTTCAATCGGAATTATAGTTGCCTAGTTGCAAAATTAAAAAATTTCATTTTTTATAAACAAATAGAATATCTTCGGTGTTTTCAAATATTAAGAAATAATTCAAATTGCTTTATATAGTCAATGTCTTTACCTTGAATTTAAGCCCCGGTTGGACCCTGTAGCTTCCTTACAAGACTAGATATTGGCTCTTGAATTTTGAAATGTAAATTACAACTTTGCAATAACTATTTAACTCTGGGGTCCGAAATTTCCAGTGGTTATTTAACATATAAAGATCTTTTTTTCCAGCAATTTGCTGGTGATAATCGCTAAATTGACAGAATTATTAGACATTGAAAAACGGCTTTTGTTTCGAAAAATTGTTATTTCAATTAACTAAAAATCGTACATTAATCTAGCACCTCTCATTTTTTAGACTTTTTGATTCTCCACAATTTTTATACGGAGCTATTTCCTCTAAAACCCATAATTTTAATTATATAAGCGAAAAACACGTTTTAAAATTTACAAAATGGCCGCTATAACTTTCCGGTGATAGGGGCGTGTGCGAAACTGCCAATAATAATTCAAAACCCTTTTTATCTTGGTGTACACCAAAAATTAGAGATGTGTCATTTTTTTCGGGGCTATTTTCTGTCGAATTGCACTGGACTAATAAATATTATAAGATTTTTTTAATGCGTGGTATTAATCGGATTTATAGTACTTTTAATAACAAATACACAGCGAGAAATGAAAGTAATTTGGTAGTTATTAAAAAATGTTCTACATTATCTGGAAGTCGATATACTATTATGCTTTGAAGACCGCGGCAGTTAGATCCTCTTTCGTCATTACCGCGCGAGAGCGACACGTAGAGACGCTCTAACAGCTTTTCCCCTCCACTTGCGAATTTAAGACCCTTCTTTTAACAATTTGCAAAAAATCAATTGAGAGGGTTAGGTCATCGAAGTAATGTTCAAGTGTAGCTTAAAAATAATCAAGTTTCCCTTCTTAACATTAATAACAACAGAGCATGTCAATTATAGCAAAACATTATCTCTGCTCATAATTAATTCCTCCTGAAAGAATTCTTTTAAATTCCCAGAAAAATAATTGCTCTCGGAATATAAACTCTATTTACAATTATAACTTTTTTTCGAAAGTTATTCGAATTGTTTATTATTAAAACACGTACATGATTTTCCAGGAGCTTTTTCCAGTATTATTTTGGAAGGAATCAATATTCTGGATATTAAGGATTTTAAAATATTTCAAATACTTTATGAAACAGAAATAACACCTCAGATACGCGTCTAGCATGACTAAAAAGGCAAGTGTTCATGACCTATAAAGAATATCTTTGGGATAAATAATTCCAATATCTCAAAGTAATTAACCTACTGAGTCAGATTTTCGTGCAATGTTCTACTGTATTACGATATGATAACACAATACTAATATAGGTTGTTTAATCAATTTCTAATTTTGGTGTTTTATCGTAATTTTCTAATAAACTAATAGCTCACTCTTAATGTGAAACCTTGCATTTTGCAGTCATTTTTAATTCTACAACTTGTGGCCTTATTTTTGGGGCAAAACAGACACTGCTATATATCTAAAACCCGAAAAAATGCAAACTTTTGCAAATAAATGACTCCTCATGATCAGCTTTGGATGTTTTTATTTACCTCACCATTTCAGTGAGAAACAGCTGTTACTATTTTTGCTAAAATTGGGCCCTAATTCCCGTTATTTGACTGACTCAAGATGTTATTAATGACTTCTGTACGTGTCCACTATAATTACATAGCAAAATTATAAATCAGTTTTAGGTTTTTTACATGATAAAAATTTCTGAGCTGGGACAGACGTCATTGATTCATTATGTTTTACCAGAGGAATAAGATTCTACCAAGTGATGGAAAATGGACATTCGAACTCTGACTTGACTGAGTAAAAATGCACGGACCAAGTATGCGATTGATAGAAATTAAATGAATGGTTACCTTTAATGACATCTCCAAAGGTAGACGCTGGTGGCAGAATCCACAGAAAAACACAGATGAGCTGATCACAACGGGAGACGGTGCCGTTGGATTGACCTGTGGTGCGACTAATGTTGTGGGAATCCATCCCAATCTCATCTTCTCTTTTTTAAATAGGACGCATTCAAAACCGTCCATCACGTTGTATATTTCAGATGGAATGAGCCAGATTTTCTAAAAGAGAAAAATTAAAAAAATTTTTTTTTATTTCGTCAATTCGATTTTCATAAAATATTAACTTTTCTCAGTAATCACAGCATTTAGATTAAGTATAATATTAATCCAATTCAACAATGAAAGTAAACAGATTAAGATTATTTGCAGCTTCTTATTTTACAAAATGCAGACTATGTATGTCATCATTGATGGCTATCTACGAGAGTTATTTAAATATAAAAATTATTTTATAATACCTGGAATAAGCAATTCAGACCAAAACAAAGAGAACTTTGATTTTACTGTGCGGGTGGCATTTATTTTTACATTTTCTCCTGTAAGACTGACATCGAAGCATTTCGGAATTGAGAATTTAAAAAAACTATGTACTTAGCTCTAATACCTTGACAAGCCAAATAGAAACCAACACACAAAGGGAACAAGGACTAGAAGATTCCTTAAACTTTCCAAAATACAAGCTTATTCACGGAATTAAATATGCACTGTACGCATTAATAGGTTATAATATTGCACTGCACGCATTAATAGGTTATAATATTTTATTTTTTACAAAGGATACATTACTTGGGAATTAGCACCGAGGGATTCTAAACGGGTCCGATTAAGTTGGAAAAGCACACTGAATGCATATTAAGTTCTTCCCAAGAAGTTCTGACACCTAAAACTTGGACTGCTTGCACCGATTCGATTCGCTCGTAACGTTGCCTTAAGGCACCACTCGGGATACAAACCCGTGCAACCCAAAGTTCTTATCATGCTAACACGCCCCCAGTGAAACTCATACTGGCTCTGAATCAAATGGAATACCAGCGAAATTCACTGAAAGTTAACTTTCGCTATCTTCACGAATTGAAAGCCAATGGCTCTATAGGTAATCTAATTCCAGCGAGATAAAGACGGTTACTTGAATAAACAAAATCGCACCGCACATAGAAAAATTTGGATCAAACTAAAAATTTTCATTTACCCTTATAATAAAAAATGTTTAAACGCAGCAGACGTAAATTTAATCTAGACAAATGTCATCAATATTTTTGTGTAAGTACGCTTGGGCACTTGTCGACAATGCTGGTACAAAATTATCCTAGTTTCCGGAGTGCTCATACGAAAAAACTGTTCATCCATGCTTATCAGGCTAGCAGTTACGTTTAGATATCTATGGCTCACATGAACTTAAAATGCGAACTGGGGGCGTGTTAGCATGATAAGAACTTTGGGTTGCTCACGGATTTGAATCCCGAGTACTCGGGTGCCTCAAGATGAAAACTTTTTAAAAGACATCAAGACGTCATTTGTCTATTTGACAATCCCGTCAAATTCCCTCCAAGAGAAGTGGGATTTTTTCCGCACCTTCGATTTTAAAATGTTTGACTTCTACTAACCAGAAAGAGAAATTCTTTTCCGTAGTAAGACTGTATACGGCTCAATAATCAAGAACATTCCTGTCAGACAAAATAATGGGCATAACTCTCACTGTAACCTATCATCTAAATGAGCCATTATGACGATTCCCAATTACTTAGACAAATTCTCTCGTTTACGATTGCTCAATTTCAAACTACATCTGATTAAAAACTCCACACCACAGGAAAAGAGGAGCACGTCGAAGGAATTATTTCTTTTCAAAAGATGCATGACAGCAAAGTCAACTGAATGAACCAAAATTTTCAAATCAAATACATTTCAAGTCACGACAGAAATATGAGGGTAATCAGACTGTACTCACGTGAATTACTCCAGGAATTAATAGTGAGTTCTTTAACACTGCCACACGCAAAATATGTACTGCTCCTGCAGTTAAACTTTTAGCACGAACTACCACAAATTACTGTACTAACTGTACCTTTCGCATCTGACCTTACGAATGAACTCACCGGCCCGCACCTTCGTTGGCGCGGTTCGAGTGAGGCCAGCGCCCTTCAGGTGAAAGCGGCCAGGAGTCGAAATAAGTTGCGGCAAGAAATGAAAGTATGAAAGGAGGGATTTTGAAATACTAGAACACGAAAGATGACACAATCTGCATTCATAATTCACACAGAAGCTCAGAAAAGTACTGAAAGTAAATGCTTCAATATCAGTCTTCTGTAGACTCCCGTCTCTTAATTGAAACTCCAAAAGGAACACTAAGTATTTATTGGAACATTACCACTTCTTTAAAACATCTGGCTTACAAAATACATTAGGGAGGAATAATTATAAAATACAGTACTTGCTATAAATAGGTAAAATTATTGCTATAATATAGCATTATAAAGCGCCCAATGAATTTGAAACCATTGTAAATAATTTTAAGAGCAATTGGAGGCAGATTATGTTTACCCATTACTTCCTTCTGTGATATGCATGTTATGATATGCACGATATCTCGTGTTCATGAAACAACTCCCTAGAAATAAATGTTACACAGGTAAAATTTTCATAGTTTTGGGCTTTCGAGGTGATCGCGGTCTTAAAATATTGTAATTAGCAATGCTATAATTGCCCTGCAATGCTAATTTTTTCTCCACTGCTTTTCAAAGTGGACAGGAACCACCAGCACGAATCACTAATGTAAACTTCTTTCATGAGTGATGAAGATGGTATTTATATGAATGCATTAGGTCTCATGGTGTAGTGGAACTGGTAGCTATAATGAGGGTAGTGCTGAGGGTTTGGGGTTCGAGTTTTAGTTGACTTATTTTTTCGTTATCCTCTGCCAGTGAATTATAACCCCTGATTGCTTAATTTTATCATAAATTATTTTATCTCTATTTTCTCTAAAATTAGCATTGTCTTACTAAATCCTAATTATAATGTCAACAACTTTAAGAATATTTATCTGAGTGATTAGATAGCTTTTCCAAAAGTTATAAAACAGTTGAATTACTTTCTGTGCGGAAAATCTCTTTTGATTTGATGGGAAGCAGACTGAAATGCCCGGATTGCCTTTCTATTCGATAGTGACATAGAATCTTATCAAATCTTTCCCGTATCCTCATAGAACAGGTTTGGTTCTGAATGCCATTTCCACCTTTGAAGCACACTTAAGGGACAGCCACCTTGGCGAATTTCCACCATTCTGGGCTTGGACTGCCCACTTCCACATTGGTTCCTAGTTTTTTGGTCACAAGAAAAAGAGGTTTTATTGAGTGTTTTTGAGTTTCACAGAGAAATTTATGTCAATTTTAGATACAGTCACTTGGGCTACTCAGACATGGCAGTATAATCAAATGGGGTGTTTAGATCTGTCGTGCAAGGTCACATATATATCTACCGACCACAGTGGTGGTAGGGTAATGTCCTCATTTGCCAATTTGGAGGAATTGGGTTCGAATCCCAGCTAGATGGATTTTTTGTTCCCCATCTAGGGCATGGATATAATAAGGTTGTTATATAATAATAAGGGTCCTTGTTACAATAAGGTTATTCATAAGGTCCACTGTGATTGGTCGCTTAGTGTGTGTGGGCATTTGTAAAATAAAAATAAAATACAAAATAAATAACACACACTTCATTCACCTAGGGTGTTGCTTTTAACGTCTGCATTGACTTGTTAATTCTCTGGGAGGTTCATTGCAATGGACTTCACAGGGAATTTTTATCTTTAGTCAACATTAGGTCATTGGTTTCTCCATTATATCTCCCATATGGAATATCAAAGGATGACCTTAAAAAAGTATAATAAAACCAATCATATTTTAGTCTACAAAGTCATTAATTGTTTGATACTTTTTATTTCATATGTTGAAATGGATGAATCTCTCAGAGTTTCCCATCACACACCTTGTAAGAAAGAGGAATCCAGGACATAAAAAATCAGCAGGCTTCATTCAAATTTCATTCATGCTATAGTGCTGACCATCATCTCTTATTGCTGTCTCTAATGGTCATGTGAGGTCATATGTAATATGGCCGTATGGCAATTGGAGTCCAGTCTTTGACAGGATTGAAAATTGGAGGAAGGAGTAGTTGCTTTATTTATGTGAGTGAATGTTTTTTTGATGACTAACCCACTACTGGTGTCTCTGACATGATGACTGTACATGTTTTGTACTGATTATCTAAGGCAATAAGATTACATTAAATGTTTCATATTAGGAACGTGTCTTATCCAAAACACCTAATTCCCTGTTTTTATAATAAAAACGTGATAATCCAACAAACAACTATCCATCTGGATTGAATTTATCCTACTTACAAGTCTTTATGAAGATTATTGAAGAAGATATGACAGATGTCCAGGAATACTATATACGACTGACCATGTTATCTCAAGAGTGGAATCTTATATGCATTTGGTGAATTAAAATGTTCTATTGCCCACACATTTCCAAATTAGACTTGAAGTCACAGTAACTAGGATTAAAGCAAAAATTATACAAAGAACACCAGTGTCAGAGAAAATGTATTTTATTTTAATAAGTGGATAACAATGGTATAAATACACTTAACAGCTGAATAAATCCAATTAATTGAAACATGATTACATAGCATAAAAAGCATTTATTTTACATATCATACAAGACTATAGACACCACACTCTCATGCATCTGCAAAATTTCTTTTAAATAGCATTCAGTTGAGCATCAAGCACATAGTGTAGTCAAACGACTATCAAATAAAATTTTCTATGAAACGTCATCTTCTTTCTTGGTCAATTGGTCAATCTGAAATATAAAAATAAAATGTTGCTTCAAACAGACAAGATCAAAATTTCAATTTAGGATGACAGCTTATTCTTAACCACTAGGACTGGGATGGGTCAAGTGGAACCTTAGGTTAGTTGTGGAGTTGATAGCGTCTACATTCATGGTAAATGACCACAATAGTGTATAAGGAATGTACTGGAAATAAAATGGGCACAGTTGAATTTTGCAAGGACATTTTATGATAGTAGACATCAACATATGGGGAAAGAAGAAAAGGAGGAGACACCTGGTGATGACAGACCAAGATGAAAATGCCATGAACTGAAGAAAAAAGGGAGAGCCAGAGGAAACATTGTAAAGGCTGCAACGAGAAAGCAGTGTGAGAAGGGATGGAGCAAGGGAATAAAGAAAAGTGAAAAAAGTAATAACGTATTGTTCTGGATATTCTCCCAAAAGCCTTATGTGCCTAAAATGTTTCATTTGAGGTATCTATTTTTTCAATAGTTATACATATGTTAATTTTTTATCAAATATATTTTGCTTGTTTGATTCTATATGGTAAAATAACTGAAATAACATTAACACTCCAATGTAAATAATTATATAGGGTCTGTGTTATATTTCCAAATTAGTACTTTCAAAAAATAAAGTTTGTAAACATTAAGTATTTAAAAATCTTAAAAAAATTCAAAAATTTTAAGTGCATTTGGCTGCTGATGCTGTGTCAGTCATGCCTTGAGTGTGGCATCACTGTAATCCAAGCTACCTATTTGGATACGAACTACTTCAATATTATGACCAAAGCGGCAGTCAACATGTTGAATACAGAAAGGACAACATTATTTCATGGGCCTCTCAAGGTAACAGAAATAACCACAAACCATGTGTATCTATTGAATTTTCGATTTTGAAATATGTTAAGTCACTTCTCAATACAGAACATCCTCTCACCTGGGTCTTGTACATTTCCTTAACATCCTGTAAGTCAAGTCGGAGCTCCTCTGTTTCCTCAACTTTTTCTCCATACATCTAGAGTAAAAGAAACATTCATAAGCATGCTTTGAATGAGAGTTTCATCATAATTCATATGACACTTCTTTAATAAAATCAGAAGCCAGGCATAATTACATGTACTTTCATAAACTTATAAAAAGAAAATATATTTTCAACTGGATTACTAGAATTGATAAGACAATTTCAATTTGTCATTACCCCTAACACTGAGCTCAAGAAAAAACTACTAAATCAATATCTGAGTAATGTAATTTTTTATTCATACCTTATACTTATGTACGTTATTGCTTTAACATTAAAATTCAACTGTTTCTAGCCTAAAATACTCTCGCCAATAACATTATACTGAATGAAGCACACTTTTGGTTGTAGTTTGGCTAAAGGTGAAAGCACACTTTTACATTAAACCACTCAACTTTTATGATCAAAAACATATTATCCTTTAAAATTTTTTAAATTAATATGCATAAATCATTATAGAAACCTTTTACACAGTTTAAGCCAAACTAGTTTTTGTCATTGAATTCAACTTTTCATGAATTCAAGTTTTTCAGTCCACTTAACTTCATTGCAGAAGGAATATATCACAGATACTTGGTGCTGACCACGACGATGACATCCAGATTAAATTTAACTCAATACAATAAAATTGTGCTTTGGAACTCATTTTCATATTCATTGTCCACGGCAGAGGATGAATCGGAAAATGAATAAAAATGTCTTATTTGTCACAAGATTGTCATATAGTGACTGATTGATAAAAACATAATTCAATTGTGGAACTTGCAATCACCTTTGCAGGCTATCACTACAAAACTTCATGAAAAAGACACATATTTAAAACACAGGAATTTTGGCCAATTTTAGTTTGTGTGAGCAAAGGAGTTTCTCTCAACTGTCGAATGAAGTAAATGGCCACCTATGATGGAAAAATTTCCATGATCTGCAATTTACTCACCTGCAACAGAGCGTCATATTTTGTCTGAAGGTCTGATAGTTTTCCACTATCTGCTTTGGCTGAAGCTAAGGCCACTTCCAATTCAGACATCTTGGCTGTGAGGGACGACACTTCATTCGACAGTGCACTACGTTCGCTCTCTCCTCTGCCCAGTTCCCACTGAAGTTGCTGCACCTCGCCTGTAGGGGACGGAGAGAGATTTTGATTTTCATTACACCGGGAGTGGTGTAACCGTTTATTTTTACTTTATTTGTTAAATTTGATTTGAGAGAGAGAGGGAGTCAATTGCCATGAAAATGTAAATCCACAGGAGAATATGAAACTATATGATCACTTCTTGACTGAGTAGAAACTGATGATAACAAACAGTGATTTTGTACCAATCGTTGCATGAAACATGAACTCATGATTTCAGACATGTAGTATGTAGATTTCAGACATGTAGTAGTATGACTGTCTGCTTTGGCTTGAATTGGTTGTGTCAACCATTCCTGAGTTAATTTATTAAAACATTGTCATGTATGTGCCATAGAAATATATACTTTCAATGTCATCTTTTAGAATAATTAAAAAAATGACGATGATTCAGCTTCCATTACTAAGTTCAGTTTTACTATAGTTTCATGATGTGCATTATAACATGGAGTCCAGACCATGCATCCAGTGACCAAATATCACATCTTAGATTGAAAGATATTGATTACTAGTACGAAACTTGGCTTCTCTGTCAGTATGCATACTTGCTTGAATCCTGGTACATATTGTGCAAAGACACAAATCATGTATGTAGATTTTGCTTGGTGGTGTGGTGGTGGTGATGTGGAAATAAAACCAAGCAAAACCTACATACGTGATTCGTGTCATTATGGAATTCCACTAAGTGATGGCCTCCTTGAATTTCATTGTGCAATGACTTTTATGGATTTATACAATGTGATGTAGTCTACTTTACATAAAAAAGGCCTTCCCATTTGAAGGCCCATTTGGTTATTCAAATGTGCATTTCCTATAAAAAATTACAAGTTAACGGTTTCAAAATGAAAAAAGTTATATTTTTAACAAAGTAGAACTCTTAATAACAGAAAAGACGTTGGAGTAAAGGATGATGTTACGGCCAACCAAAGCCTAAATTTAACTACATTATACAAGAGTAATACTTTTGAGGGTTAGAGCAATTCACACTCGGGGCATTTGTGTTTATAGAAACTTTTGAGGAAATATGAATAGCCAAGTTCTCCATCTCATTTTTCATCTTACTACCTTTACTTCCTTCTCCCCATATATTCTTCAGCTAAAATTGTGAGAATGACCGTTTACTTCAACCTCTACATTGTATTGCATAACTCTTGGGATAGAATCTGAAGGAACAGTATGACTAATAAGGTTGGTGAGCAGTATGTGATGATCAATTGATGATTGAAGAGTGTGTAATGTATTGAATGAAGAGCATCTTGGGTGGACGTTAGATTATCCAGGAGGTAAATTGAGAGTGGCAGAGAGGTGAAGTTATTAGGGAGATGGTGAAAATAAAAACTGCATTGAGAGAAATGCCATGTGTGTCTCACTTCCCTGTTTATCTCTGATTGTCTAGCCCAAGAATGGTGAACTTTTTACCGATTGAGTGCCAAAGTTGGAGAGTAGTGAGTAAACTACACTTGCCTCAGCTTGCAAACCATCGACTGAGATAGAGATCATGATTGTATTTCTACTTCTATAAGACATATAGGATTTTTTAATATAAAACAATAATTTTAAAAATTATATTCACAATTATTTGTTATGAAGTTTAAATATTATATGTACTATTGTGGATAACAAAGATAACATAATATCATAGAAAATATTTAACAACTGTCAATTAATTTTTATAGAGTATGGAATAACATGACATTATAATAAAATTATAATTGCATGAAAAAAAGGAAAATATATGAATGACAACATGAAATAATTATATTAGACATTAATTATTAAATATACAACTCTGTCAAATCAATTTTTAATTGTTATTTTTGACCTTTTAATCTAAACTCCAAGTGGAAACACCCTAGTAATTCAGTCAATGGATGACATTCAGGACTTTAAATTGCTACTGGATGGGAGGTGTTCTTAGTTGTAGGCAGTAATTGAGCATGCTTGTTTACTTTTAAAAATGAAAAAAGTTAGTGTCAACAAATGGTGGTGGTCCAAAGTTGGTGAAAACATGTTTTTTGCTTCTGCAAACTACAATATCGTTTTTAGAGGGATAAGATTTGTTGCCTTTTTGAAGGCATTAAACAAGACTTTCAATTTGGGCTATGGTATGATTAATTTGACCAATTAGTTTATGCAAAAATGCTTAAAAACTGTAAAAAATGGCTGTTTTTTCAATATTAATAATTATTGCAAAAAGTAAACTTTTTAATATTTTTATTGCTTATAAAGGAAGCATTTTAAATTCTGAATCCAAAGAGGTTTTGAAAGACTGTATTGATTAATTTGTTGCTGAGATACTTTAATTTGTTTATCTCAAAGCCCGACAAAAAATGATATACCTGGTTAGTATGTTCCTCCTTAGTATGTAGATTTTTCCCGGTCCCAGTACCATCAGGACATATTACAGTTAAAATTGTTTGGTAAGTACGTTTTAAATACTAGAGCTATCCTGGTTAGTACATAAACAATTTTCCATGATGCAACCTGCAAATCCATTTTCGGCATCTAAAAAGTTGAGTATACAACCGAAACTCGCAAGTTTATTTATTAAAATCACCACTTCACTTTCCATATTTCATTCCCTTGCATTTCTCATATTGAAGATTATGCAGAGCAAGGAACTGAATCTAATGCAGTTCCAACTCAGGCTAAAATGGTGGAGGCTATGAAGTACGTACGCCGTTACTTGATTTTTGTGGGAGCAGAAGCAGCTTTGGATCTACACACAAAACTCGAGGCAAAAATATTAGACATCGGAACTAGAAATAAAAAGCAGAGTACCTTGGACAAGTTTTTTATGTGACTTTGAACTTAAAATATAAATCTTTTTGCAACAAAGTGAGTGAAATGCAAAATTGACTGTGGTATTAATTGATGTAATAGTGCCAAACAAAGTTACTACTGTGACTGTACGTATAATAAATAAAATGTTGAATAAATTGTTGAAACAGTTTCAAATCATTCGACATTACATTTAGGTATTTATTTATAGAGAAAGGCTAAATACCTATCCTCAAAATTTACATCAATGAATCAAAGTCAAAAAACAGTGTCTACAAAACTAAAGTTTATGTAGACACTGTGATGACATAACATCTCTGGAAAGCAATGTAAGACACTTATTTAATTTCATTGGCTCGGCAATTTGGCGATCATTTTGTTTAATTTATATGTGAAAAGAAAAATACGAGAACTTGGGAAAATAATTGTAATAATGATAACTTTTTACTGCTGATTGCCACTACAGCAAAATCCCATTACAACGCACCTCACATTACTGCTGTTTCGGATATACCACGGGCACAGTATAAATTTTAATTAATAATCATCATGTCCCCTAAAATGATTGCTGACTATTTTCATCGTTAGTAGCAGGGGTAGTAGCTAACTATGTAGCAAATTTTATCTCGACATGTCTACCGACGCGTTGCAATAGTGTTACTTCAAGTGCACATATCAATGCATTTAAATGATAAAACAACAATTTCTATTGTATTCAGTAAATGAATTAGTTAAAATTTAGTTTAATTAAGTCAAGTACCAGGTTTTTATTGTTTCCCGTAATAACGCAGGTGTAAACTCCATCCCCTTAGACATTATAACTGGATTTTACCTGAGTTGCTATATTTACTTACCTGGTCAGCACGTTTTCCTGGCTGGTACATTTTTTGTGGTGCCTTGAAAAAATACTGACCAGGTTCTGCTGTAGTAGTTTACAGAAGCATTAAACATATAAAGGCATGCTCAATTTATCACTGCCTACAACTTTATAAATGAGCCTTTTTTTCACCAATCGACTGGACCATAGTACCGTACAAAAATAATCGCTCTGCGTGAGTCACCACCTCTGGCCGAGCCTGTTCCAGGTCAATTTACAAATATCTACACATGTAAAATCTGTGTATTTTCTGAATTAAAAAAAATATATGTGCACCAGTCATTCCATATGATAAACTGATGTAATATATTCCAATATGCCTTAGTATCAACAACACTTTGGCATAAAATTTTCAAAGTTAACAATTTCTAGTGAGTAGAAAAACTAATTAAATTGAATGCTGCCATTTGGATGTTTAAGGCCTTACCATCTCTGAGCTTTAATTGTGACTGCAGACTTTCAATGAGGGACGAGGAAGATGATGTGGTCATTGCAGCATTCATGATTCCTGCGTGCCCTTCAAACACACTGTTGATGGACCTCCCGTCATGGAAACCATCTTCTTGGAACTGAAAAGGTAAAATTCTAATGTGTTCAAATCGTAATCATCATGGCATATAAACCTGATTTCCATTGTTACTATTGTTTAATAAAATATTACAACTATACTTGGATCATAATAGACGAGCAGTTTACCCCTACAAAGATGCTTAGAAACGCGAAATATCGACTAAATTTTTGTTTGCATTTCTAGTGCATGAAACCTTTTTATTCGAATGCTTATAGTTTTCTGAGTATAACTATTTTTTATTTTTATTTTTCCGTGTGGGATATCAATTGTTATTAACAAAAAAAACTTGTAAAAAATAGTAAATATGCAAAATCGCTTCGGAACAAATTTTTTTAGGTAAAACACGTTAAAATAAACACTTTTGAGCTTTTGACAAATTCTCGAAAAATGCTTCCTTTCTGAGATGAGCGATTTTAAGCTGAAAAAATGACGAAATTACTGATTTTTGGGAATTATTTTCTCAAAAGGGTATAGCAGAAAACGGGAATCTGTATGGCTATTAGGTCAAGATAAAATTATGAACTTCTTCAAATATCTCAAACTTCTTCATTGATTGTAGAGTATTTTATCACATGGTGAAACAAAGAGTGCTTGGAATACTGGCAGATCCTTTTCAACCCCAAATTCTTCCTAACCTTATATGGTGAGCAGTATTGGAGAGCATTATGACATCATCTTCCATCAAATATTAAACAGAAACATAACACCCATCAAGGGGTGGAAAGAAAGCAAACCAATGATTTTACTTAATGCAGATCATGACAGGATCCTCCCTCGAACTGAGTCCAAATAACTAATTTTGAACATGGTTCCACATATTATGTAGGAAATAATTTTTCATTCAATTCTTATAATCAGGTCCTTTTTGTTGAAAACTTAAGTGGCCTATCTCTTGACATATATGTCAAAAAAAGTCAGCATGGTAACCATATAAAATACACATGCTTCAACGGGATCAATAAGGAGAAATAATGCTGCTTTTTATGTTCAATAATTTGTAATAAGCAAATTGAGGAAAACTTCTGTAAAATAATTTGGAATAAATATGGATTATTCTTACCAGAGGCAACCATGTAGAGCTGGTAATAGACTCGTCAAGGGAAGCATGGCCAAAACTTAAGGCAGGTGAGGACCTTGGACTAGGAGGTGACCCCTTGTGATGGTGATGCATTTGGTTAGGCTGAGCACTCTGGTCATTCTGCTTCTGTTGAAGGTGTTCACGCAGCTGATCCTGTTCAGAGGCCAAGCAAGGAAGTGTTTATTATGACAGAAGGTGAAATGTACTCTAGAAATTTAAAATGGCAGTTAAATCCACAGCTAAAGATTCTGCAGGTACAGACACTACACTTATATCACATTTGAGGTTAGACTTGCTTAAGGTATTGATTTAGTAATATATGATTGATATGATTTTTATTGAAATGTGTTAAACACCAATTTCATAATTAGATTAAATGCATGCATGAAATAACATTTATGTATGTTAGTGGAGGTACTACATATATATAAAAAAATGAGGAAGAAAAACATTGCTTAAATTTTTAATGTATTTCTATTGTTATATTCTTCTGGCTAAGATGTTTTTGAATATTAGCCCTATTAGTGCCACCCCCTATCACCTGATATATGTGAAAAATGCCTGGGCTTTTTCATGGAATTCGATGATTTAATCATTAAAAATACATACTACATATATATTAATATCAGTTTTTTATTTACACTCCAAACACTTAAAGGGATATAAAAAAATTTAATTTATATTAGTTTAAAATAACTTTTACACTCCACTGGATGGTTAAATATAAAATATATAAAAATAGCACAATCTGGATTTCAATGCTCTGGCATCATCATCAGGTGCATAAATGACAAGGAGAGGTATTGCGATGTTTAAACTTAAATTTTCTTTTGTCCGTAAATAAAAATTTCTGGAGGTCTGACCCACATATTCGCCACCACAATCACTGCACTGCAATGCATAAATGCCACTTCTTTTCTTGGGTTCTATTTTATCATTGCACTTTATAAGGACAGTTTTAAGGGTCACTGTGGATTTAAAGGAGCATTGTAAATCCTCTTTGGGGAACATATTCACAATTTTATTCGATACCTTGCAATACCTCTCCTTGTCATTTATGCAACTGATGATGATGCCAGAGCATTGAAATCTGGATTGTGCTATTTTTATACATTTTATATTTGACCATCCAGTGGAGTGTAAAAGTTATTTTAAACTAATTAAATGGAATTCCACAAAGTAAAACCTCAACTTATTTAGCATTTAATTTATACTTTTTTACTCCTAAACAATTTAAGAAAAAATTATTTATTAAACAAAAAATCATGCCGATAGATTTAGGCAAAAAGGTTCTGGGTTCAGGGACTTAGATTCTGTGAGCATAGTAGTCCCAGGGTGTAGAATATCAGGTTATTAAACAGAGAGAACTATATTCATAACCATGTGATATCAATAAACCTCACATAAACAAAGTCTTTCTGATTTTTTGGTTACCAGATCCTATGAGGAAACAACATGTGTTACACAGATTTACTTCTCCAACCCAGGAGTGTGCATTTCATATTTCTCAGGATCTGGTGCCCACAAAGAATGAAAAATTCAGTCATACGATTCTTGAAACTAAATTTTATTCAAGTCATCAAGAAACAATTAATTGAAGAATATAGTGAAATAAGAAATAATAATGAAGAACATAAGTACAAAGAGTTGGGGCAACTCTTAAGATCTGAATGAAGAATTTTTGATACATAATGATAAGGTCATGAAGTAAAAAGTCTATCGGCTAATGAAAAGTACATGTTCCATATATGCTTGGGAAAATGAATCCATGTGCTACAAATAAACCTGAAGGCTTGGATTTAGTATCTGATGGTAGAGCTTAGCTATATGGAATAGTATAATGTATACATTCATATGGAGGGAGTCAACTCCCACCCTTTCCGCCTAAATGTGCTCTAAGGTCTAGAAGATTACACAAATTATTTTGGAATTTTGATCAAAATGGATCATTCACAATGCCCCAGATGACTTTCAGGGAGGTATCAGTATTAGTGGCAGACAGATTACAAATCTGAAATATTCAGATGACATGGCTCTGACATGGTCAGACATGGCTCTGACATGACATGACATGGACATCGCCAAAAATGCCAACTTATGGTGATAAACAGAGATCCTAACTGTTGATTGAACCTCTTTTGTGATATACCGGTAAAAAAAGAAGTCTTCTTCCTGGGCGCCCTGCTGTCAAACAGGGGTGGCAATGAAAAGGAAGTCAAGCGGAGAATAGTGATGGCCACGACTTAAGTTGGAAAGCAGCACAAAAATGAAAGAACAGAGGATTCAAAATGTCAATGAAAGGTAGACCAGTTCGATCAATGGTCTTCCCAATCATGACCTATGGATTGGAGTCTTGGACGATCACAGCTGCCATACACAAGATGCTTGAGGCCTTCGAAATGTACTATTATCTGAGAATGGTATGAATATCATGGGCAGAAAGAAGAACTAGCACCTCCATTCTAATCCAATTGAGAATTGCAGACAGACTGCTCCCAAATATTCAGTGCAAGTTTCAAATTCTTCGGTCACATAATAAGGCAACGAGGTCGCCCACTGTTAAGACTGGCTGATCAAATTAGGACCCTCACCAAACTAAGGTTGAGTGAAGCAGTCCATACGGCCCAAAATAAAGGGAACTGCCAACAGATTGTATGCAATGCATGTACCTAGTCCATTTGGATCACAACTCTCGATATCGAGCGAATGACCGAGAAAGAGATCATAATTTTGAAAGCTACAATTTTTAGTCTTAATTTTAAAATATATCTGAATACTAAAGAAATATAGTGAGATCACAACCTGTAGCAGGGCATTTCTTCTCTTCTCTGCCTCGACAGCTGCTCTTTCCACTGAGAGGCGTTCTTCTAGGGATAAATTGCAACGTTTGCACTCTGTCAAGGCTTCTTCCAGTTTCATCCTCTCCCCCTCCAACCTTGCAACCTCTCTAGAAAGACAGAATGGAACAAAATTTTTTTTTTAATCTATCAACACTACAAAAAATCTACTACAGTTTTAATAAAATAGCTTAGTAAAACAGAATTTCAGTACATATTTTGATTGTTCTCTTGGAAAGCATCACACAGTTTTCAGACTTAAGTAAATAACAATACCAGATTAACTGATATTAATGATTGGATAGAAAATATGTCTGCAGTTTAATAAAATTAAATATTTTTTTTCCAACCAAGACATCTATAATGAATTTAATTTTTACATATCTTCAATTTATCATTTCACAACATTTATGCCTGACGGGAAAACAAGAAACTTACCTAGCAGCAGAATCGAAAAACTAAAAATTCAAGTTCAAGGATGAGAAAAAGGCATAGGAAAGCATTTTAACAAGAATCTATAAAAGAATAAAGCAACTGGTATAATGGGATGGGCTAGGAATTGGCTGAGAGCAAATATTTTAAATGATAATCCTTAGTTGTCATTAAGATAACTATCATTAAGCTCTCAGACTCTTTACAATTACTATTTCTATTCTACTACTCTAGTATTCTACAATTACTACTCAAATCAGTTTATTTTTAATTTTCCAAAATGTATTATAAATAGGGATAAATCAACAGTTTTCTCTAAAAAATAATTTCCTCCATGAAAAACGATTATATAGTATTAATACTTATTAATATGAGATTTATAAATCTATATTTTAAATTATTAATTAGCTTTCAAAAGTCTTTTTGTCTTGTCTGAATTCCAATTTAAATCAGTTGTCACTACTAAAGAATCAGTACACACAGTAAAATCTTTCTAAGCCCTGCTACCACTATCAACTTCAGAAAAACAGTTTATATTCATTGATATTGAGATGCAGTGGCTTTATTTCAAAATGGTAGCTTTTGTTGTAACCCAATGACTGGAAATTAAAAAGTTAAAATCAGAAACTTATGCAAATTAAGATGCAGGCCAAGAGTAAAAATGGCTAAATGTACACTATTACTCAATTACATGAGAATAAAAGTCACCGAGTAATATTAATGTTGGCACTTTAGGAAAAATAATCTTGGAACACAAACCTTTCCTTCTTCTGTAGATTGTCTTTAGAAAGTGCTGCTTCTGTTTCTACCTCTTTCCTTAAGGCCATTAGTTGGGACTCTAGACTAGAGACTCGGGAGGTGAGAGTGGCACAACGTTGCCTTCCTGATCGCTCCTTCTCAGCTGCCAACTTTGCTTTACCCTCAGCTTCCGCTGCATAAGAGAATAGATAAGTTATAATCTTTTGGGTCAATTTAAAAGCAACAATGACAGGGGTATTTCAGTTGTAATACATATATATTTGGCTAAATGACTAAATAAAGCACACTGTTAAAATGAATAGAAACTTTACTTCTCCTTTTATCAGTGAAAGTTTCAAGTAAATTAAACATTAAAAAGGGGCAAGAGTTACGGCAAATTACACATAAGAAATATTAAATTATTCTTTAAAGAAAAGGAAAGCGGAAGGATTCTGGATGAAAGGGCGATATATAATTTCACAAAACTGGAAATACAATACTATGACTATGAATTGTGAACTATTATCTTCATATACATATATAACAGAACTTTAACAACCCATTGCTTAGGAAAACCTTTTATTTTCTTTGATTGTCACAATTGCAGTTAGCATTTCATGAATTTCAGGCCAACTTGGTCAGTCTATTTTTGCAGTTAGCACAAACATTTTATCTGCAATACATGTGGTGAATAATACATTTTCTGCATTCCATCCCCTGTGGGCAGATAAGTTGAAGAAAAGAAAAGGGTTGTGACCGAACTGAAGCACGTGTAAATATTTAGAGAATAGACTGAGAGCTTAGAGAGTTTTTTTTTTCTAAGCTCTTGTTTAAATTTTCCTTGGCATACAATATGCTACAGAGGCAATCCTAAATCCTCATGGTAACCAAAAACAATAGTGATGGGGGCATTTACAAAACATCATTTCCATACTCTACAACTTTCTTCTTTTCCTATTCCCAGGTTACCTGAATACCCCTGCTCACAATATAGGTAATAAAAATTCAACATTCGCACTCATGAGGATTCTTCTCCACACTGATGTATGGAGAATACAAGAATTAAATTCTTTTTACAGTAAATAGCTAGAACTTGCTCAAAGTCATTTATGATTATCAAGCTATCTTAACATGCATTGTGGGGGAAAAAAGGAAAAACTGAAAGCTGTTAGGCATATGTATTAGGGAATAAAGTGTATGAACTTGAAAGATTCCTATAGTGCAATGTACCAATTCATGAAATATGTTAATGTATGTCAAATGGATATAGAGCATTTGGTTCACCTAGCTTTCCAAGCAATTCCTTTTCTGTGGCCTCCCAGGCTGCCTCCCGCTGCCTGCCCATTGTCTGCAAAGATTCTAGCTGCCGTAGAAGGGGTCGTGTGGCCCTCGATGCTTGGGCACCAACTTCTTCGCCACGGGCCTCCACTTCCACAAGGCGCCTTTCAAGAACTAGCCGTTCCACCCTCTGAGCCTCCTCACGCCTATGGATAACATAACAACAATCACACACTACAAAAACAATTGGCTTCAACATGGAAACATCTTCCTTAAAATACAAAAATCTAAAGTTTGAAACATGTACTTAAAGGCAGTATTTGGTTAATTTTCTAAAATAAAACACAACATAAAGGTAAATCCACAAAAATGTTGCTGTTGTTCACTTAATTCTTTCAGATCTCTGCTTTCATTGATCAATAAAAACTTGTCACTTAAAACTATTTTAAGTTCACTACAAAAGTGTTTATACAACCAAATGGCCTAGCAATGGGTTCAACCCAGGAACTTCCAGGCATTTACATGCAGAAAAAGAAAATACATCTACATATGCTGACTCCATATACAATCCATCATAGGTTTTAAAATTACTGAAAAATAGATAAGTCTGTGTGAGAATCTTACAGCCACATACCTTGCTACAGGTTGTAGTTAATAAAATGCTTTTGTAATATTTTTTATCCAAAGTAAAACAACAATAATATTAACCATATTTAACCACAAAGTTCAAGCCAGTAACACAGAGTTAACCTAAGAACTCTATCAGGATTAAAGTTAGTTATAATGTATAATTCCCCAAAGAATTGCATGGTTTCAGGCATTTTCCCCAAGAATAAAAACAACCTTCCAAAGAACAACAATAAGCCCACCATTTGGAATGAAAAATTAATAGAGGCAATGAATAAGCACTAAAAACCAAGAAAGTATTGAAACTGAAAAAGTAATTATAATACCCCATATATTTCAATTTACCTGGTATGATCTTCCTGAACTTTTGACAAAGTTTCTCTTAATCTCTCTGTCTCAAGCCTTCCAAATTCTATTGCAGCCAGTAATTCCCTTTCTTTCTCATTCCATTGCTCCTTCTCTTCCTCTAGTTGCCTAGACATTAACATAATCAAAACTTTACATAAGTAAATATATTGAGCTACTTGTTTCATTTTAAAAACTAATAATGCTAATTTATAATTGAATGGAAATCTAACAAACTCCTGACAATGTTAAAGAAACCTTATTTCACATGTCCATGTTATTGATATTTCTTTTAGATATTTAGTATTGTAATGCTTGACGTATGAAATGGTTTCAGCCGTAACTAGGTGGAATTTTTCCATCGTACAGGGTTAAAATTACAACACTGCAATTTCACAAAAAATTTTTTTGAGTGTAATTTTAACCCTGTACTATTTTAATGTTAATTTCTTAAGAGGGAGTTGATGGCTATGATGATTTGACACCTCACACATAATGGAAAAGACTCATTTGGATGAACACAACACCCATGCCCTAGAAAGGATAGAACTCTTGACCTTTGAGTTAGTCAGTGAGTGTGGTACCCAAAAACATGCTGGTACAGTTGATGAAATAATTCATAAGTGAAACTGCCATCAGTTCTTTCAATACAAAACTAACAGTGAGTTTTAAAAAATGGAGAGTCATAAAAATATGTAACGACTTAGAAAAGTTTTCATCAGAGTCTTACCTCTTCTCTTCACTCAAAGACTTTCTCTCACTCTCAACTTTATATAATATATCAGCAGTCTCCTTCTCTGCTGCTTCCAACAGCATCTTAAGGTTGTGTATGGCCTCCACCTGTGTCCTCTCCACATCTTCTCTCATGCCTAGTGATTTTTTCACCCTTTCCAACTCATTCTCACTCTCCTCTAGGCGCTGCCTATAATGGGAAAATGATTTGATGAATAATGCATAATTCATAATCAGCACATATAAATAATGGCTATTATTTCTTTTATCTTCCCTGAGGAAGGTGGTGCATGATCACCAAATATTTGGAAACAAGTGAGTGTTCTTTCATGTGTTCTCTATACTTTCTGTAACTGTCCCACAGTTTTTATCAACTTCCAACGGTTGATTCCAATGGAAAAATGGGGCCAAATCAATGAAACTTGTGCCAAATATCCATTACAGACAATGTCTAATAAATAACAAAACTTAAAAAAATAAAATAAGTTATGAAAGAGAGATTAGATTATTCTGTATTAAACAGCAACCTAGGCATTCCATATTTTTTTTAATGAATGGTTTGCTCAAAACAACAACATAGAACTTTATAAATGCTCTATTGGAGATTGATGATTCAGTAGTAGTGGTATTTTTGTTTCTAGGATGCTTCAATGGCTATGGTCATTTTGCACCTCTTCATATCATAGAGGAAACCCTATTGGATGAACACAACATCCCTGAAATGATTCGAAACTGTTACCTTTGGGTTAGCCAGCAAGATCGCTACCCACAGGCTAACCGGGCCGGCAGAATGAATCATTTACAAATTGTTTAGAGCATCTCAGAAGGGCTTAAAATGATTACATAACGTGCCCTAAAAAAAAAGTAATTTTACTTTTCTTAAAAAAAATAATCCACTCCATAAAATAAAAGATTCTATAAGTTGATTGGAATTAAATAGAGATGAATCACATGAATTGCCTGAAATTAAAGTGCTTTATTATGCACTTGATGTGGCTTAAAAGTAATGGTAGGTTTAATTGAACTGATACATCAAAATTAAAAATTCCTACATGTTCAATCATTATTGCCAAATGAATAGTGAAATTACAATAGAAACTTCCAATTAAGACTCATTCAACTACTTGAAGAGTTACCTCAATCAGTCATTTATTGTTTGGAACAGAAACTCCTTCACTAGGATAAAAATGTACTCACCTAAGGCTAGAAGTTGTTTTCTCTGAGTTTTTCTGGGCAGTTCTAAGGTTCTTGATTATTGTGGTGAGGTTCATTTCCTGCTTTGACAGCTTCTCGCCTTCCTCTCTCAGTTCCCTACATTCTTCTTCCTTCTCCTTGAGCAGAGCTGCCAGATCATTGTTGTCCCTCCTAGACATCTCGTCCATCTTTTCCTTGAGCTTCATTCTCAGCAATTCATTCTCGCCATTTGCCTGCTGTAACTTCCTGTCGAGTGTTGCTAGCCTACCTTCAAATTCTGCCCTTGCTGCCTCCCTTTCCCCACATTTAGATTCGGCATCCTTTAATCGCCTACCAGAAAACATGAGAAGTTTGAATTAAATTCATTGGATAGAATAACAATACTGTGACTTAATAAATCATTCCAATCTAAGGTGAGAAATTTCTCAATGTGAAAATATTTTCCCGTGATGGAGCAGTTGAGAACATAGATAATATCAGTTTGAAATGCCTAACTCTGTCATAAATGTTGGCAAAGGTTAGGCTAAGGTGAAACAAGGTCAATGTAAAGTGAGAAAATAACAGAAAAAGAACTAAAATAAAAAGGAGAGCTTACTAAAGTGGTGACTAAAAGAGGCACATTACTGACTGAGGGATATGGCTTAACTTCACAGATGAATTCACCATAGTATTTTACATTTTTCGTTCAAAATTTACTTAGACTTAAAAGAGTAGGAAAATTTTCCTGGCTCCATGGACAGATCTGACTTCAAATAATTGATGGATTTAGCTGTAACTTTGTGAAACTGCTTATAAGAACAAACTTCAATCACTTCATCTTCCTCAGATATTTATTTTACTGCAGCCTGGGTTTCGTTGCATCTTCAGGTAAAGACACTCATAAGTACACATATACATTATTGTTGGAGAGGTGGGTTGAATGCCAGGCTGTGGGGGAGAAGGGGTTTCATACATTTGTCTTACTGCTCCTAGGAAAAATGATGCAATACATGAAAAATTTCATATTAATCTCAAGGATACATTCTCCTTCAATTAAGGAAACATTTTTGGCAGTACAAAAGAGCTTATAATAATAAAGGTTAACTCGAGACACCTGGTCAGCCAAACTAAAAACAAGATAGAAAAGTCATAGGAAAGTTGGGTGCATAAATTACAATGTAACAACTGCCTGATAACTTATTTTGGCGAAACAGGGAGGAAGTTTAAATAGAGTATATAGGAAAATGATGTGTGTTTTGGAAAGAAAATATCCTGCTTATTTGAAAAGCACCTTTTTGAAAATAAATTTTGTAGAAATCTTGAACCAAATATTCTCCACTTTGAGGATAAGGGACCCATACATAACTCACTCGAACAATTGGAAATAGTTGAAAGCATTTTTAAAAACAACCTAATTGTTAATGATGTTTTGTACCTCTCCTGGAAATGGGTCTCCACAACTCGAACCCCTCTTCCACTGCTTGCAAACTCAACCCACCCCTCTGATGTTAATGTATGTATACTACATATTTACATTGTTCTGTAACTTATGATGTTTCAACATAACAAAATCTGGATTGTACTAAAATAAAAACTGGAAAATCAAGTGACTGAAGCTGGTTTTTATATCTCACTTCCTCAGGAAAAAGCCAAAGGCTTTTATATGCACACATGTTTATCATTGAAAAAATTTATTCAAAGTAGAAAACTGCACACAAAATAAAAAAAGCATACGATTAATGGAATTAAACATGAGGCAGGCTCACATAGCTTAGTAGAAACACCAAAGTAAGACAAACCTTGTAAGCTCCATATTTTGCTCCTGAAGTTCTACATTAGTTCTACTAAGTTCAATCAATTTGGATTCTCTAGCTTCAAGTATGTCAGACGTTTCAGATAGCCTCTGAAAGAAATAAAAAAAAAGATTTATTTGTACTCAACCAAAAATGTCAGTTGATTTAGGAGCAAGTAAAAAATCCTAACAGAATATTTATAATTACTCTTAGCACACAAAAAATCTGTCTTCTCCACCCTTCTTTGAAATTTAATACAGTAAAGTATACAAAAATTAAAGCCATTGAATTACAGTGTTACAGGTGGATAATAATAATAATAATAATAATTTTATTGGTCCCAGGACATCATAATACAACGTATAGGACAAGTCACAAAATAATAATTTATACACATAGAGCATTAAAATACATTAGCTTCCAGAAATTCATTTACAGAATAAAATGCATTTGATAACAA
>WURS02000019.1:5469379-5492195 GCA_011762765.2 Rhinocypha anisoptera
ACATCAATGATAAGGGTGTTTAGGAGTGGAAGGGCAGAAACAATGTTATCAATGGTGCTTTTGCTATGAATAGTTTTCTGATTCTAAAAATATCCTGGGTAGAACAAGCGATGGATGCTGAAGACCTACAGAAAATAAGCTATGGAAGTGAAATTTTATTAAATGTAAAAAACAGGAAGCTTGGGTATTTTGGTCACTATGTAAGGGCCTGGAAATACCAACAAATAAGGAATATCTTGAAAGGAAGACTAGAAGGAAAGCAAGGCAGATGTTGAAGAATGTTCTGAATGGAAAATTCAGGCAGGTGGTTTAACAACTCATTGAAGATTTTAGAAGAGGAACAGAGGAAGATGAATTGGCCATGATAGTTTCCAATCTCTGTTAGAGTAGTAATCGGGAGAAGGTAGAGAGAGCAATGTGGCCAGGTGGTTCCTTTATATTAGCTATGTAATACAGAGAAAATCTCAAAAATGGTTTGCAATTTGATTTTTGTGGAATCACAAAAGTGATTGGAAAATGATAATTATTTAAAGTTTAACAGGCAACTTTGAACGTGTTCTACCAGAAACAAGATCAAAAATCCTTTATTCATAATTCGATTTTTTTCTATTATTGATTCATTGGTATTCAACCTTATGCAAATATGCTTATCACAGAGTCCACAAAAATCCTTTAAAAAAGGTAATCTTCTTTTAAGGGCAAAACCTTGACCAATCCATTTACATACTTTATTACAAACAGGATGTTTTTGTGCATGTTATGAATTTTGAGAAGGCATCCAGGACAGCTGAGCAAGTAAAGTTATTGTTAAAAGCAATGCAGTCTGTATGGACCGAAAATGACTTATTTGAAAATTATATGGCAACCACAGGTAGAGGCAGCAGATAAAGAATTACAGAGGAATATAAGATACAAAAGTTATCGTTCTTTTGATTATGTGAAGAGAGAGTAAATAATGAGGAAATGTGTACTAAGAGAGTTTACAGGAGAGGTTGGAGGTGGGCTTGGACGATGATCAAAGTTCAGTTAGTTAATTCTTTCAAAGGGTTGCAGTCCTAAACATATTATACTTAGAGTACGAGACTCACAGAATTAAATAGAAATCGTAATAAACTGGAAGTAATAAGATAATTGAAAAATAGAAGGTCAGAGATAACTGAGAAGGTCAGAGTTATTATCATGTCAGAGCAGAGGAGGTAGATCATTCAGTCACCTTGGCTATATTCGGAAGAAAGTGGAAATAGCAGTAAGCACATCACAGGAGAAATCGCAGTAGCAAAACCAAAATTTGCCAGATGGAAGGAATGGTTAGTTACTTCACAGAAGGACATAAAAAAAATCACTCAAAGTTCTAATATGGATCATATTATGTGTGGAAACCTGTTTTTTTGAGGAAAGAGAATGAGAACAGTTTGGCGACCTTTGAGAGGTGTGTAAGCAGAAGAATGAAGAAAATAAAACAGACAGAGAGGAAGACAATGAAAAGGAAATTGGCTTGGCAGGGGTGGTTGGGAGGTTTTAACGAATGGCGAGAATGTAAGAAGAACAAAAGTGGAGGCATTTTTATGGACAAAAAGGCATCTAAAAAGTAAGTGAAGCTTAAATTTTTAAAAATCTTGTGCATAAATAGGGTGTACAAAATAATAGACCATTGGAAGTCGGGCATAGTAGAGTCGATCTTGAACCTTCTGAACCAGAATGCCAGTAAATGAAATGACTAATGAGGAATTAAATGGTCTAATGCTTAGTACATCTTTACCTTGGTTAATTCTTCCACTTCATTAACTTGACCTGACCGCTCTTCAAGCAACAGATGATGATCCCTGGAAAATCTGTGCCGTTGTGAAAGGTGGTGAAGATGGTGTAAACGTTCACCTTCACCACGAAAAGACTCCCTTAACTCTAAAAGAGCAGCAGATGCAGGAAAATCTAGAATAATAATTCATTAAAAATTAAATGAATATCAAATTTACTTATAACAATAAAGACCACTAATTGAATGAACTATTTTAAAATGAGAATATCTTACAAAATCTGCAACTAAAACAGTTAACTGAGGTCTCATCTATCAGAGTAAAACCTGAGAATGAATGCTATGTTAGCCTTAAACTTTAAAAATAATAAAGTTTGGGAACTTTTTCAGAAGAATTTTGAAGATATTATGGTAAACGCATACAGAGAAAATATAAGCCTGAACAAAGAAATTGACCAGCTTTGGAAATTCTATGCTGCCATTATAAACATTTTTAAAGAATGCCTGGCTACTGACAATGCAGGCACTCCTTTCCTGATTAGACCAAGCAATCTCTCTTGTGTGCTCCATCCACATGATTTCATTTTATCATTTTGTTTGTGTGCATGTAATTCACTTTCTGCTCATTAGTCCTTATTGTGTTGGCCCAACTTGCATCAAGACCTGTTTTACTCTATGAAATATAAAATACTCAATGAAATTTAAAATGACACTCATTAAGAATTTAATATTCAAAATAATGTATATCTGATACTCAACGTTTGGCTTTACTTTTATTGACCCAACAATTCCAAGAATGGTGCTGTTGTGTGTCAAGGGAACTGTAACCAGACTGAAAATAATCAAATTGCTGGCAAGGACTAACCTGTTAAATGTTGGAGCAAAATCAATGACAAAAATAAATCTATGTAAATTCTTGGCAGATATAGGAGCTAATGACCATGGTATGTATTATCAATTTTGGGAAAGATATCCTGAGCAAGGAGTATTTTATTTTGAATAAGACTAGGAGAATATGGACTATAATTACAAGTTTAAAAAAAACCATCAAATTAATTTCCTTAAGTTACAAATGAAATGGCTATAAGCAGAGAAAATTGGATGCAAATCTGACCTGAAAGCTTGGTAAGTTGCCTTTCTTCCCGCAGGCAGCCAGACACTCCACGTCCGACCATAGAAAAGGAAGAGGATGAGGATGAAGAAGAGGCCGTGGATGGCGATGGAGAAGGTGATGCAACCATCGCCCCCTGCCTTGAAGTGGAGGACATCTTAGCAGCCATCCCTGGTCCTCTTCTTCTGGATTCGGATTTATTACTTCCACTATCACCATTAGGACTGCATTCAGAGAAAAGGAATTTTTTATAATTTTTTTATCAAATGACTGTCGATTGGCCAGCCCACTAGATAAACAAAAACCCCATTCATGCATAATGACTTGGCACTGGATTGTTTGAGTTTGAATTGATTGGCACTTGAATTGTTTCAAGTTTGTTTCTATAAATAAATCTGTATGGTCTGGCATATTGTGATTAGTGTGTGTGTGGAAAAAAATAATAGAAACAAATAAAAGACGAAACACACACACATTTTGGTTGAGCTTTTGAACGGATTTCCGCTTGAAAACACAACCAAAATGCCTGAGTGTTCAGTCTTTTATTTGTTTCTATGATTCATCATCCTGCATTTTCAACATTATTGGTGCTCATCTGAGTTTTCCATGTGTGTGAGTGTAAATATATACATATATATGTAAACATAATAAATCAGGAAAACATGTGTGATGCAAACAATCTGAGGAAGAATGGTGCATGCCACAGTTTACATGAAAATCCAGAGGATTCATGTGAGACTCACACCTCCATTTTTATCACTGGTGTTTTTAGGGCATGTGGCTTCCCCAAGAAAAGCAGTATAACTGTAAATCTTGGTGGGATATTGAAACTGTCCCTGCTCAAGTACTTTGAATTGCAGTTTGCACACATCTTACATCCCGAAATTGACAAACACTGACTTAAACTAGTATTATAAATGTGCCCAAAAATTTTCATCAGCGTTTCCTCTCTCCTCACTCACTATTCGGGGAAGTATAAAAGCTTGACTTACCTTGATATAATTTCTATATCCGATGATGTTGTTGTATCTAACTCCTCATCGCCAGATGTCTGACCACTCATTTCCTCTTCACCTACTTTCACCAGGTCAGACCTGAAATGGAAGGAAATATCCCAAATCACACTTCAGGAAATTATTGCAAAGGCATTTCTGAGAAATTTACATCATCCTGCTTCTTATATATATGTCATAAAAAAGTGTATAAAATACATTTAGTTTGAATGTCAGTTATATAATTAGTCATAAACAATGAATGGAGGAAGAATATGAGAGAAAATGTTAAAATATATGTTTAATATATAAAAAAACATGTTTCCCATGTAATTTACATATATAAAAAGAATTAACTCTTGCAAAGCTAAAATTATGGTCTTCACCAATTGACTATGGTAAAAGCAATGAACTCATCAGGATACTGAGCATGTACCTCCTTTTTAAGTTTGAGTAATATTACTATATGGTGACTGATGAATCCACGTCCTATAATAGATATTAACTGTATAGCACATTCAGAATTAAGTAAACAGAAGCAGGACATGTCATATCAATTAAATTGTTGGTAATTGGGGACCAATTTTTGAGTAAAAATACATTGGAAGCTACTGGAAGCAGCACTCTTTCAATTGAGTGAGGTAGTAGTAACGTGATATTCAGAAAGTGACAACTAAAAAATTACTAGAAAAATATATTCCTATTCTAAAAAAGATGGCAGGAATTCAACAGAGAAACACATCACCTCTGTCATTATTAATTTGTCAATTATGAAAATATGTTATATTAACCTCTGGAGATAACAAAAAAAATGGAATTATGCCATTGAAGTAAAGATGAGAATGAAAAGTTTAAAACAGGAATAGCTAGGAATGGCTCATAATGAAAATAGTATGTAAGTCCACTGATGTCACAGATTAAACCTATAGTGAAAAAGTATATTTATATAAAATGTGAAAATAAAGTTTATTTTTAACATCTCTTTTTCATTATAATGTTCGAAATTTCACCATATCATGCCTGAAACTACACAATTCGTAGAGCAATGAGGAATGAAAAGTAGGAGAGAGATAAAGAGGAACTAAGCAGATGAATAAGGATTGAAGAAGAAGAAAGCATGTTAAGACTGGGACACTCAAATGCAATGCAAATGCACCAAGACAATTGTTTGGAAAAAAAAATTGAGAAAAGTGAGATGAATGGAGATGTAGATAATTGGTGTTGGTGAAAATAAACAACAGATCCATGCATAAAAATGTAGTGATGTTTAGACATTAGTGAAGGCTATTTGTAGAAGTCAGATGAAACACTGAAAAATTCACCCGAGGAAAGTAAGTAAAGGAAAATATGAAGCATTCAAAACATCAAAATTGAAATTCATAGAGATAACAAAAAAAAGCATTTTAAGAAATTTGAAGAAGTACACTTACATAGGCAGGAGTTACTGTAGAGTTAAAATTGACAATGAAAGAAGACAAATTAAAATTAACAGAGAGTAGAAACAAAAATAATCTATATGAATTAAAGTTTCAGAGAGTTGCTGAAAATAATATGGCATCTGCACAGGAGGATGGTTACCTAAGGAAACTGAGTCACTATAACGACTACTCTTATTAAGAGCTGGGAATACGAGGAGATCAACCAAAAGTTATTGCTTTAAAAGATCAGGAAACAAAAGCAACTGACAACATGGAAGGTGCATATTCTATTGCAAATTACACAATACTTTAAGAGGGCATCACACAACAGTATAACAATAATCAACTTTAGGGAATGAAGGAGCCATAAAAATGATATAAGAGGAAAAGAAGTGAAAATAAATGGATTAAGATGACATGCTCATTACTGCACTTAATATTTGCTGTGCATATCAAGTAGGCAATAAATGAGATAAAAGGGCATGAGCATATGCATAGTGAAGGGATTACCAAGTAAGTTTCCAGATGTCAATTATCTCCTCACTTGAAAGAAAGAGGATCTGAAGAGAATGTAGGTGGAAAAAGAGAGAGAAGATGAACCAGTGCAGTTTCGATAATGTGTGATTTAAGAAAAATGTTATGGCCTTTAGTTGATGGAAGATGGTAGTAAATTACAATTAATGAGAGCATGCTTGAACAAGTGGAAGGCTTCTGTCGATTAGAAAGCATGAAAATGAGACATGGAAAGATAAAAATGGAAATAGGAAGTAGAATAGAAGAAAAAAAGATTTCTGCCATAAAAGAGGTTGGTGGCAAATAAGTGACATGATAAGACATTTCATAATGACTGAAGTGAGAGCATTTTGTAGAAAAGTGATGCGATAAAGTCAAGGGGAAAAGAACTTGAATTATGACAAAATATTCTGCTGGCGACAATGGAAATAAATCTGGCAATTGAATGAAGATTGATTTTGAAAAAAAAACAACAAACCCTATAGGGAGTGGCTATTCAGTGTGGCTGACTATACAGGCTGTGTGGTCATTTGACACACTATAGCCACTTCCTCTTGTGAGGAAAAGTACATGGGAAAGTAGCAATGAAGGTTTCAGCAACAAATTGAACTGATTCTATGACATTTAAAAACTAATATCAGATTAGCACTGACAGCGACAATGACTGATCAAAGAATTTTTATAGCAATTATTATCAGTCAAGGTCAATATATAAATGAAATTTATACCACAAAATATCACCTGACATGCATGCATATATGAAGTTCACAATTTAGTCATGCTCATAACATTGTCTTTACATATGCGATGGCTGCTGCCTATGGAAAAATTTAGGAATTATATGTGAGCACATTTTTAAAGATAATACTTGATTACTAACAAATGCAATTCATGAAGGTCTCAACGGCAGAGAAAACTTCTTTACCACGTTATACTCATGATGTGATAATGATAATAAATCTATCACCTTAACAGCCAGAATTGATTTTAAAAAGCCATCCAATCTAATATCCCATACATGAAATGAGAATGTGTAGACTTGGTTATTCTGTAGGAAATTTTTTTATTAGCTCACGATCCAGGTTTCAAGGACAAAGAATTATCATCTGACGAAGCACACACATGCAAATCCAGGCATATTTACACACATGGTGAGTGAGAGAGGAGGGGTGAAAGTCACCGGAATGTGGGTGTGAGGAACTGAGTGCTGATGGGAGAAAGGGTTAAAACAAAAGATTGGAATGTCTTGGAGGGGTAAAAATGGGAAGCACACAAAAATTTGTTGCTGCAGCAAACACTTTTTAAAATCTCTCTAATTGTTCTAGTGCAGGATATCTGGTTCGAAAATTGAGGGGACTTTTCTAATGAAAGAGTGGAAGGTCTAGGAGTTGCACACAAAAATTCATTAACAATTTTGTAGTTGGGGCACACACTTTTCAAAATCTCTAATTATTCTAATGCATCATATGTATCTGGTTTGAAATAACTCCATTTCCATAAACTCATGACGGTTTCATATTCTTAATACTATGCAAAGTGGATGAAATGTAAAAAGGAACTTTGAGCCTTCTCTAACCTATATATCCCTCAATCTTCATAAATGAGTCAGAGTGTATGGGGAATGCCAACAGGAAAAATATTCTGAATTATTCAGGCTAATTAGCATATTACTCACCTCTCTGAGGACATAGGTGAATGCTCTCTCGCCACATTGTCATCTTTTACTTGTTTATCCGCAGTGTCGTAATGAGCACTACTGACTGCTTTGACCATCTCCTCTTTCTCCTGCATTGCATCAGCCAAGAGTGTCCTAAGGTATGAACTTGTCTTTAGCTCATCAGTTTCACTAAGGGTCGCTTTCTCCCGCCCATTATCACAGACATCCTTTCCTTTGAAAGACTCCAAACTTGAACGAGCTTCTTCCGCTTCATCTTCCCTCAGACTCCTTTCCATAGAACCACATGATGCCACTGTGGAGCACAAATATTCAAACAGTCATTATTAATGCACCTTAAACAATGCTGAAACAAAAAAGTTATCTATTACTTTAAGCAAGGCCTCTAAAAAAGTAAGAACGTCCAATTGTGGATATTATGAAAGGGAAGTCATTTGCAATTCATAACTGCTACATTTATATTAATTCCATTTTGGAAAATGTGCAAGAGTGCATTCATTTTCACTTTCTTTTACTTAAATTGACTGACCATCATCAATGTGTAATGTCAGAATTATTTGTGCCATTCTCCTCCTCAGGAGTAAACAAAAAAACCGCCACACTTCCAATTTACGTCTTTATTCTCTCGTTTCTCACTTCACACTCAACAGTCCCCGCTATTCCTCCACAACAATCCCCGCTCTTCCCCTTACACAAACACCAAACATAAACTTTCCAAAAATCAACCATCCAAAGTTCTACTCCACATTAACAACAATGAAACAAATGGCCTGTAAACAACATCACAACAAAAGGCCAGCAATAGTCCAGACATTACAAATGACTGACTAGCCACCATTTCACCTAAAATGCTTATTCCTTTCCAATCTCTGCTTAGCTTACCCAAAATTCTACCTTCCACCACAGACATAAACAACTCATCACTGGTGAGTATCATTCGCATATTTTTTTCCTGTCCTTTTCAGATTTCTCCCAACAGCTGTCCCTTCTTCCCTGCCAATACCAGCACTTCATATGTTTACCTCTCCTCCACTTGGCTTCATCTAGCCTTCACTACAAAAATAACTAAGCAATAACTAATCTACATGATAAGGAATCAGATGTGACATAGTGGAAACGTTCCATAATCATAAATATGTAACATTTGAACCCATTTAAATACCACTACCATTAAATACTACTGAAAATAGTGTAGTACACCAAAATTAGTATTAAATAAATTAGGTGGAAATTGCAAGTGCTTTCTTTTCCTACTGTAACTAATCCTCCTTCCTCAAGGACCAAGTTTCAAAATCATATCAGGGTTTTCACAAGGCATTTCTTCATGCGCTTATTTAAGGATCCAGTCATCAACTTCTTTAGTGCACTAATGCTTTTCTTCTTATACGTAGTGTTCCTGTCAATATGACTATTTTCTTCTAATACATCATCAAAATACGAAATGCCTGTTCCAACTTGGGCCCTCCAAGTTAATATTTTACTTAGTCTTCCTACTGACCAAAATCTTATTACTTTCATTTCTCTTTTTCTCTAAGAAACTGTGAGTATAAGAAAAGTTTTCTGACAGTTCCAACTTGGGTCCTCCTAGTTCATGTCTAACTACTCACCAAAAATCGCATTACTTTCATTTTATTGATGTTAATTTTCAACCCAAACTGCTAATATTAGTCCTGTGATGAACTTAACAAGGTCAGCAGTCCTTTAGTTGAGTGACAAAACTAATTCCGGTAACCTGTGAATCTGACCTAATGCACTTTAATTTGATTCTGGAGTTTCCCAAGCTCTTTTACCAAGATTTCTCAAAAGTTACATTAATTTTATTTTTTTATAATCCATTTTTAACCTGAAGCTTTCCTATAGGTCCTGTCATGTTCTCAACACGATTATGAAGTCCTTTAGCTGTATGGCTAATTAGTGCATGCATCATTCATAAATCTAAGCACCTTGATGAATTCCCAAGTCAGATACAGTCCTCATTTCATAGATTACAGACAGATCTATATCATCATTTCCTCTCAATGCAAGTTAAAAGATTCACATCAATTACCTGGTACTGAGTGACTTTCTGTTGCCTTTCTCAATTCGCTCAAAAAATTCATTGGCTTTTAATATAACATGAAATTCAGTTAACCTCATACATGCAAAAATACTAATAACTAAAAAAATATTCAGATGTTATTTAAAAACAATGGTTACTAATATGATTTTAAATTTAAAAAATGCATACATGGATTTAACTTTCCTGCTTTTTAGGATTGAGTAATGGACAATTTATATAGGATGAATGGAATTTCAAAATATTTGTATGCTATATTATACATGTTATAACCATTCACAATAAGAAACCTTAGAGAAAACGAAATAAATATAAGTACAATACAAAGTACAATATTCCTAAAATAAACTACACATAATAGAATGAAGGTTATGAATCCAAGCAAGAAGGGATCTAAATTTCCACTGAGTTTCAACAGTTCACCTTTCCTGAAGTTCTAGATTCCACATATACACTGAAAGAAACCGTCAACTAATCATATTCTGGGCGAAAGTAGAGCAGCTGACTAATCAGCTAACTCTGAGAATGTGATGTACTGGTGACTTGGATTTCAGGAGTACTGAAGGTGATGGGCTAGTTACTTATTGAAATGTCAGAGGAAACGAAAAACCACACTCAATGGATGACAAGAAATTCTCACCCAGAAGTTTCTTCAGAAAAAAACCAAATCATACAACCAAAATAGTGATTGGAATACATAATACAGCAGTAACTTGTGGTGATAAGAAAAATATTAAATGAAGAATACTCATTTAAATTGTCCAATTGAGTAATGGAGCAAAGGAAAGCAATGTACTAGTTTCTTGTAAAAAACTTAATGCTGAATACATATACATATTTTACAATATACTTGGTAATCCAAAACTAATAAATTTCCTAACATTTCACTGAAGAAATGGATATGACAGTTATAAAAAGTTTCTGGGAAGTAATGGAAAAAAATAAGAATCACTATAGCAGATAAAAACTCAAGACAATATTTCTATCATGCATTAATAGTTAGGATTGGTTGTGTATTATTTCAGTAAGTATTAACTTGTAAGCAGCTGGGTATATTACCACTATGAGTCAGTAAGGATAACTAATAAGGTAAGAGAGGGCTTTTGGAACAATGAATTTAAGATCATATATTCAGAAGAGACAATGGTTTAATAGGGTAATGAGAGAACAGTTCAAGCTGAGGAAGAAACTCCCAATGGAGAAAGATTTACAAAGTTCTGAAAGAAAAAGTGTGGCAAGGACACACACTCTCTGGGTAATGTCAAACACAAGATGCATTATTTAACAAGATGAACATCCAGATAATAAATTTTGTAAAAGCCATCCATACCCATTAAAATAAGAAAAATCATACGTACACAAAAACTTAAAACTCACTGGTGGATATACATTTTGGTACATAACCAGCTTTTTCAGCAGGAAGGGGACAACGACAGTTAAGAACAGAGAGAATTGCGGGAAGGTTGGAGGCGGAAGGGAGGACTGAGGCATGGAGAGGGTGAAAGGAAAGATGATGAGGATGATGGAGAGGGTGAAAGGAAAGAGAGTGGCTAATGAAGAGTATTAACACCCAATTTATCAAGGGAATTTAAAATCCAAATATGTACATCCCTACTCTACAGAGTTTTCAGATTTTGTATAGCAATAGTAGGAGGGAAGAAGGCAAGAACAGAAACTGCATAAAATCGACGAGGAAAACATTATGGAAAGAGAGGCATGCTTTAAGACTGAGAGGTCAGAATTACAAGAAATGTAATGGTTATTGAGAAAACCCATCATTTTTCTCCAGCTCCTACCATTACAACTCCTTCTCTTCGGTCCACAAATCATTAAAATCACAACATACATGCTCAACCACTTTTAAGACAATTCACTAAGTCTGTTAAGTGGTTGAGCATAATGTGAAAAAAGTCTCACAACCAAGAAATAAATTAGCTCAAAATAAAAAATAAAATCCCCCAAAAACTTACCTAGAACAGAGGATGGTCGCACATCCACACCCACCAGTGCCCTCTGCTGCTCCAAAACAGTAACAGCAGTTGTGGTTGTAGTGCTGGAGGCCGAGGAGCTCATCTCCTCCTCCTCAACCTCCTCTGGAATGACTTCAACACTTTCAGGTGAAGTATCATCCACTGGGGCATTCAGTTTCTTGTCGACAGTTTGCGAAGCACCATCATTACTTGGACCTCCGACTGATGCAACATGTGCACCTTCAGGAACAACTTTGCATATCACAGACGATTCCACAATATCATCATGGATTCCCAAGAGGGCAAACCCTGAAGATGACCCACCACCGGGAGTTGTAGGAGAGACTGACGATGACGAAGAGGAAGGCCTGGTTGACGTTGACGCTGAAATAGATGGAGTGGTGGAGGATGCACTTCCCCCTATCACCTCAACGGAACTTGGTGACGTGGCAACATCTCCATCCTCTGGAATGACTTCGACTGACTCTGGGGATCCATGCCCCGAAACAGCTTCGGCTCCTTCTACCCTTGAGTCCCATCCCTTGCCCAAAGCAGAAGGCACCTCTGCCCTCTCCCTCGTTTCACCAGAAGTACTAGCACCCTTTTCCCTCTCACCAACCCCCTTTGGGGAAACCCCATCTCCACTTTTCCCACCAGCAGCTCTTCCTCGTTCATCCTCTTGCTTAAATGAACCACTCCCATCTGAAGCAAAGGCTATGGCCTCATAAATCCCACCACTCACCTTTGCACCCAACACAGAGTCACCTCCGTGGACCTTGAGGAGCCCACTCGAGCCGAATGGTGGAGTTCTTCCGTGGGGTCCCAGGTGGACAGGAACTGACTCAATCAACCCGGTCCCAATCTCTCCCTCCGGCGAGGTGGCACAACCTTCTTCGCAGGAGCCGAGGACTTCCACACTTTCCGATGATCTCTTCCCTCCGGTGGTGCCACCTTCGGATGCATGACATGCATCACGAGATGGTGCACTCGACGGGGAAGAGACAGAAGAGGAGGGGGTGTGTGGGGAAACAGAGCTGCTGCAAGGAGATGTCGCACTCTCATCCAATTCATCATCCTGAGATGTAAGTTCCCTGATGGCACTGTCCTTATGCCGCAAGGAAGTGGGATGGGATGCAACACCGTTCCTCACATCCTCACTCCTCTCGTTATGCTTGCCGGCAAGGAAATTGTACAAAACCACACCCTCTGTATTTGTCTCGGCCCCCGAGACCCCTATAACACCCACTACCTGAGGCCCAACATTACTTTCATCGCCCTTGGGAGAGCCACTCTCTTCGTGATCCTCTGGGGGATGAGTGGCATTCAAACATTCTTCCTCATCATCTTCCTCATCCCGCACCACGAGCATCACCCTCGAGTCGGAGAAAGCATCCACTTCCTCGTCGTCTACCCCTTCCACCACTCCATCCACTTTGACTGCATTCCTTGAAGGCCGGCGGGTTCTTTTCTCAACTCCATCTTGTGACTGATTTTCTGATGGCTTGTACGAGGATGAATCATTACTTCCAGCTGAGATCAAAGTCTCCTCATTAACAGAGCTGCTCTGGGATCTTTTTGGTTGACTAAAAACTGGAACTCTGTCATTCCCCACACCTAACAAGATAAAAAAATTAACTTTTCATGAATGTATGACCATTTAAGTAAATGATTATGGTGTGTGACAGGGATTCTCATCTCACCTCTCTAACTTACCCAGGGATTAAAAAATTATGGTAATTCTATGAATATTTCTTCAAACTGTAAGTTTATCTTTTCAAGTTAAACCATACTCTCCTCCTCTGTCTTAAACCCCTAATGAGATCCCACTTTAAAGATGACATTTTTTTAATTGATCAAATTTCTCTTTTTCTCCCAATTTTTAAAACTCCTCTATTCTAATGTTTATCAACCCTTTCATCTGTTGTCTCTCCAAATGTTTTTATTTTACCTTTGTTAAATATTCCGGCAGAAGTAGGTAGTATGTTAATATTGTCATAAATTTTATCAAATGATAGCAGTTAATATTTTAAAAATAACGACAAGATTTTATACTTCAAATTTCATATGTGTATCAATAATTTGAGGTAAAATGAAAGACATAGGTCTCCCAATATTGGCAGTAAATTGTCAGAAAAGTTTTTGGAACAGGCCTATTCAATTCATTAAAAGAATACAATCAGCTCTGACATTGATAAGTATAATATATATATAAAATATAATGATAACTTTAATGGGAAAAAATCGAATGACAAAACCCCTTGAAAACTTTTCATCATTGCCTATGAAGCCACTTTGAATGAACAATGAACAAGAATTACTAAAATTAATTAAATCAATTCATTAAAAATCTGTAAACAAAGCTTAACCTCAGTATCAGCAGAGTTACTTTGCAGAATTTATTTTGTTATGGTGCTTTAACCATTGAAATGCTGAAATTATAATTAAAATTAAAAAAGCAAAATAAGCCCAAGAGAAAAAGAAGATACAATTTTGGGAGTTCATGAAGATGCTACTCAAAAAAGGTCACTGTTGCCCGGCTAGAAATAGGAAAATATCAAGTAAGTAATAAGAGGTAGTATTGGTAAGTTATTAGAGTAATATTGGTAGCCATTAACCCTTTTGCACAGAATGACTGATATATTGGGAGTTCAGAATCAACCCCTCAGTACGAATGACCTTTTTTTAAAACTATTTTTGGGATATTTTATCACACACTCGCATGCTGTGTACTAATTTAGGACTCCAGCAAGAAAGGGTTAAGATGAAATGACAATCAATCAGATGGAGTACCCATTTTAAATTTCTGACACCTAAATAATGACATAAGTATGAAATGTTTAACAGAAAAATTATACTTCATAAATGGAACTGGTTATTTTTTAGAATTCTATCAATATAATATGATCCTGCAGTGTAAGAATTCGGTAACTGATAATGAATAATATAATAAAAAATGTACATACGTAAGGGCAATCGTTTAAGTATAGAATTTGGAGAGACAATTATGGAATTTAAAATTTAAAAATAAAACATTGGTATTTTTTAAATTAGTAACAAATCACGTTTCAAAAGTCCATCCCTACTGTAGGATATGAATGTATATCAGTACTGCATGGTATCCATTTTCCCAATAGCCTACAATTAAATATTTAATGTGGGGACTAAATAAGTATGTAAATATTAGCTAAATATTTGTGTAAAAATGTTATCATATCAAGTAATCAATTAGACATTTCAGGGGAAATAATAATATATAAAACGAAATGATATACATACTATCACAATCCGGCAATCTTGAGTTTTCAAAAAAGGAACCGGTGAATGATCCCCACAAACTGGAAGTCATAACAGAGGTGATGCCACTACTGCTGGCCTTTTCTGATATTCCCGAGTCATTTCCATCATCTTCTGATTCCAAACTAGTACTGCTTTTCATGGGTTTGGTTGGCGACTTGAGGCCCCATGAGGAGAAAAAGTTGTCACTCTCTTCCACAGGACTAACTGAAATATTCAAAGGTCTATAGTATCACTAGTATAATACTGTCCAAGAAATGTAACTCAATGGAAACGACGATTTTACCAATTACTGCGGACTCAAATAAAGAATAGACAAAACTTAAAGGCGACATTATATGAAACAAGATCATAAACGTCAAGAAAAAAGAAAATATAAAAACAGTAAAATAAATATTGTGTCAAAGTAAAGGAGAACTGAGTTACTCATACGAAAATGCTATAGAGAAAAAGGTAACTTCTTCAAATGAAATCTACACAACGGCGATATTTCACCTGGGAAAAAGTGGGAAATGTTGGGA
Organism: Rhinocypha anisoptera; assembly: GCA_011762765.2. Classification (NCBI taxonomy): domain Eukaryota; kingdom Metazoa; phylum Arthropoda; class Insecta; order Odonata; family Chlorocyphidae; genus Rhinocypha; species Rhinocypha anisoptera. Next base: position 5,484,683 of record WURS02000019.1, read on the forward strand.
TTACTCATAAAACTTAAACATTCACAGACAAAGAAAATACCTTGCGCGTAGGTCGGTGATGACTGGTCATCTTCATCTTTAATGTCAAGAGCTTTATCTATAGTTTTCTGTGCTTCTTTTAGAGCTTTCGTTGCCAAACTGGCAATGCCCGAAGCATCAAACCAGCTCATTCTGAAAAACGTCAATATAATATTAAGAAATTATTTATGTAAAATAATAGTTACAATATGGACTTGCTCGAGTAAAGGTTATCACAATAAATTTTTAAGATAATGAACTACCGGTAGTAATCAATGTATTTCCACCATAATAACACGTCATAACATACATACACACGTCACGCGTACCTCATAAAGTCGAAGCATTAATAATGTAGTATTTCTTCACCATATTCCTATCAAAATATTATAACAAAAGAACTATATAAGTCGGACTTCAATGATGTAAACATTGTGGTAACCTAAATCTATTACGGAGCAGACATACTTGATGTTGTCAGCACTACGCATTGCGGAAGTCATGTTTACAGTTGAAATAAACGAAATAAACAAAATGTAATAAACATTTTTAGAAAAAGAAGCATTTACAACCTTTTCAGATTATTTTATAAATTACTAATGGCATTAAATTGATATTAAAATAATTTACAAGAAATATTTTTTATAATCTTAATACCAGAAAAGGCTACCTTGAAGATCATCTTCGTAAATCCCTGGAAATTGAAGATTTCCCGAGCAGCTTCTGATAGAAAGAAAAATATATTAAGAAAAAATTTATCACAGAAACATGAAGGTGTGTTGCGATGAATTACCACTTTAGGACGCTGACGGAGCCCATCGCTCCAGTGGCGCAATTGGTTAGCGCACGGTACTTATAAGACAGTTGTCGTGAGCTATGCCGGGGTTGTGAGTTCGAGCCTCACCTGGAGCATTTTTTTATATGAAAGTTTGAGGGGCTAACTTTTCCTTGCAAGATCAACATCGTTCGGGATTCAAGTTCAAACGATAAAAAATAGTTTTTATGGCAATGAAAGAAAGTTTCATCTGGCTTATTTCTTTCTTTAGAATGTGCCTAACTCCAAATAATCCATAATATCAACATATCTCAAACAGAGTTTTATATATTTGACATTGGCATGCTGCCTCGGTCTTTTGTTTTCACTTTAAAAACAGTTAAATTTATATTTCATATTAAAGTTTCTCTTAAAAAGAGTCATTCATCATTCACAAGATTTGTTGTGTAAATAAGTGCAGTTGTGTTGTGTCTAAGGAAGAAGAGAATGTTTTACAATTCCGAGAAAATGCATAATGGGGGTGGTAGATACTAGTGGGGATGCCTATCACCACCAGAATAGTTCCTGGTAATACTGGTTCATCCATTTTGAACCTCCAACTCTTTATTACATTAAAACTTAGAGGTCCCTTATCCTTTAAGAAATCCCTCTTCTCTGATTCCATCCAAATGCCACAATTTGTTGTATTTTAAGACCTCAGCTACATTACAAGCTCTTGTTGGATTATCAAATATGTGGAAGAAGTCACCCTTTTACTATTTTGTTTATAAATAATTGTGTCCTACCATTATTTTATCAATTTGACCTGTCCTATCTTTAAATATTAAATTTAGCTCACCTTCCATTACTCAATGAATATTCTAAATTTTCTCACACACCCTCTTCCACCCTTTCTCACATTTTTTCAGTGATTTTATTCTCATAGTAGATTTTTCTACACTATAATGTAACTCATTAGAATATACCTTTCACTCCAGCTCATTTTCATCTCCGGATCACCTCCCAATGTTACTTTTCTGACAATTAAGATTTTCCAGCTTCAGACACTAGTTTACCAAATGCAACGTTCGACCTCCTAACAAGGTGCACAATCCTTCCCTAACCATATTTATCCGCAAATTTAGGACAAATAAAATACATTATTTTCCTCTCACACACCTATTATGAACCATAATTTATGCAACAATACGTACATTCTTCTATGAGTATCATCTATTACTGTTATCATTCCATTTTTTATGTTATTTATAGGTTAATCTGAATGAATTTATTGTAAATCATTCCGTGAATGATGGAAAATTTTTATCCTTTCACATCTTGTAAAACAGCCAATTTTGAAATAAAGTTTATGGGACTAGATTAACATCGATTATAATGCAATATGACTTAAACAGCTAATCTCTTTCATTTACTGCGATCCAATGGATGAAATATTGGACCATTAAAATTGTGATTCTAAAATCGTTGTTTACTGTACAAGGAATTTCAATTAAAAACTTGGAAGACTAATCGTTCAACAACTGCGCCCTGTTATATATCCCCTGTAGGTGCTGCTCTCATCTTCATACGGTGATTGTAGGAAACACTTTCGAGAAGTTATGGCGGGCTTTTAAAGGCGCTCAAGGTTGCCTTTAAAAACAGCTCTTTTTTAGGTGCTGTGTTAAGGGAGGATTACGTGCCAAATAATTAATAATAATTTATGGAAGATAAAGATATTTCAAGAAATAACCAAACAAGTGATTGGTGGAGTAAGCGTGGGAGCTGTAAAACAAATCCATAAGTAATTACCATGTATAAATTGAGTTTATAGTTAGGTAGCAAAAAGAGCTTTCCTTTAAACTCAAGCGGTTCTCCTTAAGCCCTTTTTTGGCCGTATTTCGTCCGTGAACCAGGTTAATTTCTAAAAGCAGGTCTTCAAATATTACATCGAGTCTTGATGGATTTCAATTTTTGGTCATTTCAGGGTTGAGGGTTACGGGTAAGTCTCCCGCTAATGAATTTAACTTCTTCTAAAATGGTTTTGAATATCATAATAGCTAGATTTTCTTCTCTTTGGTACACATGAATTTCCTCTTCTTAGCTTTGTTTACATGGACCCCGTTAATGTTGAGAAGAATTACATAAGATATTTCTATTTATACAAATAAACATAAGAGGGTTCTTTTACGAAATTCATAAACTGAAATTTAGTTTCATTGAGTTGTTAAAATAAAAGTTGATATCATTTTATTAATGCATACATTTATGTTCAATGAGAACATCTTTTCAGCACTTAATGTTAAAGCACTATACTCATACGGATTACTGCAAGACAATGATATTCTTCAACCGTAAACGAAACTTAATGCTTTTTCTTTTTATCTTCTCTTCTGCTAGATTTATTTCCACCTTTGTGAATTTGGTCTATTTATTATGTTGGGGGATTCACTGTCTTTGTGGAAAGATTAGGGAATGTGGATGTTTCTATTGGTGGGTTAAACTACAGAGAGAAGTGACAACTAAAACACCGAAAAAGTCATTCAAATAATTCTTCCTTCGCCATCTTATTAACTGTTTACTCCCTTTCAAAGTCGGCGTTCATTGAATTCGGCTATTGGGAAGTTGTATAGGGAGACGTAAAAGTGAAAATTCCATTTAAGAATCCCTCCCAGGTAAGAACCCGTGAACTTTCGTATATCCTAGCTTGCAGAGCTTTTGAAAAACCCGGGTTTAATATCTAACGATAGACCGACATTCCCTTATTCTTCCCTTCACCCCCAATTCCCCTTCCTCTTCTCCTCTAATCCTTTCTCACCGTCAGAGATCGTGGTCAGTCTTATACGGCGGACAAAGGCTGAGAGAAGCTGCCGAAAGCTTTCGTGAAAAAATGTGTCTCTTTTTCAGTGTTTTTCATGTATTATTTGTGCCGTCTAAGACCATATACATTACGCTATAGTCTTCCTTCAAGCGCACATATATATCTAAAGCTACATTCTAAAGTTAAGGCAAAGGAAACCTCAATGTTGGTAAGCAAAGCTTACTTCATACAATGACGACTAAAACAAAACATGTTACAGCATGCAGATAAATTGTGTACTAAAGGTCTGAAACTGATTACAAAACGAGAACAGTGCTTCACGAGCAAAGTAAACAAGCTTTCTAAAGAAATCTATCTTGAAGATAAAACCCAATTTAAATAGCTAAAGATGTTTGAACTTCAAGAGTGACCAAATTGCCCATGAGATATATAGAGTCAAAATAAAACCCATTTGTTTATAATTTTGGTGACTTGGGATGGGACAGGCGCTCTCAACTCTGCTCGCAAAATCCCGGAAGCTTGAAAATTCCCCACTCTTGCAAGATACTGGACCAGAGAAGCCCATGTTGGAAACCGAAAAAAGATTTTTTCAAATTGCATTTTCTGTTGGCATCTTCGGTTCAACCTTCAGAAATTCAAATGAAATTCTGTCATTACCATGATTTCGGTTCAGCTCGAGAATACTAAAACCATTTGGAGATAAATCATATTTCTGGCTGAAAGGAAGTCCTTTAAATAATATTGATTCCTGGTTGTGTGCAACATTCTAATGGTTATGTCATTGTAATTGATTACTTTTTTAATCCCTTCCCTAGTGGTTCCTCAAAGACATCGTGAGGTCCAAACTAGCTCTAACTATTTAGAAAATTATAATGATCGAACTAGCGAAATGCGGTATGTATAACTATAGAAAACGAATCTAACGAACTTAAGCTGTAAATAATTGCGATGAAAATTAAACTAAAACGCTATTCATTGAAAGTTGAAAGTAAAGATAAGAATTGTCGTTGTTATCTCCATAGAAATAATACCCCCCTTTAGTGTGGCAACATATTTTCAGCTACCACTATCTTTCCAATGCTGTTAGAACAGATTATCGATAAGCACGCACTCCAACGGGAAATAGATAAGAATGGAAAAATATACAGGAGGGGTGGATTTATTTAACATCGATGAAAAGTCTCAATCTAAACGAAAAAAAATAATTTTTAATGTGGTTGTAATAACTCAAATAACTACTATTTGAACAGACGCCATCCTATATATTATTCCTCATATTTGCATGTTGTCTATGATAAAAAGTGCCTTCGGGGAATGATGGATGGTATTCGTAGTTTAAAGCATACTATACTTGCAATTTTATATTTTACAAATTTCATTTTTTCATTTAACAAATCGTTTCGTTCATAAACATTTTGATGAAGTTATTGGTAATAGTGGCTGACAGCGAACCAAACAAATTCGACTTACATTCATAATTGTCATTTTAACCGGTAAGTCACTTTTTCTTACCTTAGGAAAAATCTTCATTTCACTCAGTAGTTCATTCAGTATTCAGTAGTTAATCGCAGTCTTGTTGGAAATTTCCATATGAATTTTCCTCAGAAGAGGTCTAAGGTTTCCCCAAAAAATTATAACCCTTTTTACCCTAGAAAATACACCTCTGAGGAATAATTTCCTTAGAAAGAATTTTCCCTGGAAAATTTTTCCCAAGGAAAATTTTTCACCATAGTAACACAGAAACCTGGGTTTCTGGTGAACTCGTACAACTACAAACAATTGCCACGTGATTCAAGGACTCTATTATTTTTTAACGTTCTATTTACATTAAGCATTAAATCGATAATCAGCTTTAAGATCTGCATACGTTTTATATCCCTTCGTACCATTTATATACTATAGATTTTCTTTCCTCTCCCTTGTTTTTTCCAAGCATTCTCTCATTTAAAATCCTCTTTCACCCCACTTTTTATCATTTTTTGGCATCAATATTTGCCTTCATCAGAATTGTTCTAACAAATAACTAACTCTTATATGAGAATTACCACTTTATTTGTCTACCTTTCATTCATTTTTATTTTAGCCATAATTTCCCACATGTACATCTCAATAGCATCGATGTTCTTCCTTTTTCTCGGAGACCAGGTTTCTAAGCCCGGTAGTTATTTGTTAAATACTAAATTATGAACTTCCTTCTCCAATATATATACATATATATAGTATATGGCCGACCGGGTTAGCCTGGTGGGTAGCGTGCTATCCGGCAAAACCAAGGTCGCGGGTTCGAATTCCGCCCAGGGCATGGATGTTGTGTTTGTCCAGATGGTTTTTTTCTATGAATTGAAGAGGTGCGAAATGACCATAGCCGTCGAAGCACACTATAAACAAAAATTCTACTATAGTATATGTTCATGAGAAAACTCATTCGAGCACAATATATAACACAGCCACAGGGGTGGCGTGGAAAAACACTGAAAACAAAAATACAGAACACTCACAAGTAACTGGGTCCAATAATTTCGATGGCGCTACCACTTCTTCGAGGCGCAGCTTCACCGAGACCATCATCAAGTTTCGCGGTGATATTAAAAAAGCCATGGACCTAATATTGCATAAAATTCCAGCCCAGCATTATACCTCCATATCTTGCCCTGATGAGTGTCTAAAAATAGACCGAAACGTTGGTAGAAAACTCAAAATGGAGTTCTTTTGACCAAATACCTCAAACAAGAAAACTTCTGATATATATATAAAAATATGAATTTGTCGGTTTCCATCATATATTTTCAACCACATTGTGTGTTCGTCCTTTTATGTGTTCCTATCCCTTTCCTAATTAACTATTATCTGGATATTGTTTTTCGCCATATGGCGGTTATTTCTGTATGAATGAGTGTATATATATATATATGTATGTATATAACGTACATTCAAACGGTTCTTAAACGTTCTATGACGTTATCCGATTACCAACTGCTATTGCACACTGTTCATCCACAGGTCATATTGTAACTGCCCTTCTTTGACTGTATGGCTTATCCCTTTTCTCCAGCTAATTCTGGTTCTTTTTTCAAATACCCTGTATATTCTATTTTTTATTTGTTTCGGTAATATCCAGTTTGAAATACTCTGTACGTGAACATACCATACCAGCTGCTCGTTTCTAATGTCACAATAGTGTCTGTGTGTGTCTGACTCCCATTATATCTCTTGTTCTGTCACTTATCGAATGCCTAATGAATGTACTGAAGGCGCAATTATCTCCACAGAACTTACACACGGAGTTGCTAAAGATTTTTTATTTGAGAGACGTCAATCCTTCCATTACGAGTCATTAGCGAGTAATGACCACCGATTAATCATAGACGAAATCAAACCAAAGCAAACGAGTGAGTTCTCGGCCACCGTTTCGAAATGTGTGCCAGCGGGCATAACGAGTAATATATCCGTCGCGTGCCGAATCAAGTAACGCTCGAGGAAACATGGGATAGGACTGCAGAGGCTTCATTTAATGCCTCTGATACGCAGCAGGCCCTTTCGAATGAATCCCCAGAGGCCGCCCATTCTTCTTTCCTTCGCAATACTGCTCCCTCCCGACTTGGGCCGCTGCGCGGTGCGGTCCCTTCGTGTGCAGTGTGTGACATCCTGATTTTTTTCTACATCGCTGCATCCCCGTGGGTGTGGCGAGGCGTGTTGGAGCAAAACACACACCCCAGACTTTCACTGCCGCTTGGACCCGCCTGACGACGACGACTCTTTCGGAGTTATTGGGGCAGAATGCGAAGAACAAATTGAGGAAATTATATCGAAAGGGGGGAGGGGAGGCGTTTGCTGCAAGAGATCCGAAAAAGACAGGAAAGGTGGATGGAAGGGGTACTTAAAGGCAATGGGTTACTAAAGGTTGTAATAGAGGGCAGAATGTT
>WURS02000019.1:5506160-5543889 GCA_011762765.2 Rhinocypha anisoptera
CACGCGCAAAGCCAACTCTGAACCTGAGATCAATGTCTCGTTCGCCAAGGTTGGCTTTCGCTTTGTAAATCCGAGAGAGGGAAGATTATCGACTTCCGCGCTCGAGTCTTTAAGGTGTGGAAGCATGTGTGATGGAATTGAGCCGCACCCTGAGACTTTTTTCCGATTTGACAACAAAATGTTTAGGAAAAAGTCAAAAGTGTGGGTCGAGTTAGTTGAAAGTCCGCTGAGTACGAGATGGAGTTTCACGAATAGCGAATGCGAATCTTTTTGAGGAGAATTGTCACCTAGAATACTGGATGGTGATTAAGACTCCGCGCTTATAATGCCCAATTAACGAAAATGTATGCACAATGCCAGTTATTTTATTATATAGTTAGTTATACATATTTAACGAGAGTATAATGCATCCCTAGTTGATGGAGTGGCCTCATTTCGTGGTGAGATATAATCTAGGGTGCATACTTTATGAAAAGAAACTTGTAGTTGGACTTTACGCACAGTCTATGATATTCAATGTTTCTCTGAAACCCAAAGAAGAAAAAATATACGCTTAATCTGAAATTTCAAATAGATGCTGGAAATAAAAGATGTTAAATTCTAGAGAGGAAATGGATACGAAACAGAAAGGACGATTCAAATCTACATATTTTGGGTGGATTTAGGCGTGATGTTGTGGACGTTTGACATGGTTAAAATAACTCGAATAAAATAATACTTTTACACTTAACAATTCCTTTACATTTACGACCCAGATTTCGACAGTAAACCGCTATCATCAGGCACGACTACCTGACGATAACGGTGTACCGTCGAAACTGGGGAACCAGTAAGGAAATTGTCAAGTGGAAAAGTGTTATTTTATTCCAGTCATTTTAATCAAATCTCCATCCCCATGAGGATTATGCAGAAATTGAAATACGTGCCTGCATTATCCTATATGAATGTGGGTTTCCTTTGTGAAACCAGAAAATGATTTTATTTATTTATTTTTATTTATTTATCCAAAAACAGTGCAAAGCGCCTTTACATTGGATGTATAACAGTTAATACATAAATAACAGAAGCAATGTCATAATCTCATACCATTCGGAGTTCGTATGAAAATTTGCATTTTCAAGTGAGATTATCGGCCAATGTGGGCATTGCCCAGTGAATCCAAAATGTTAGCATATCCAAATCTTTGGTAGCAAGAGTATTATTATCATAAAATTCTTGAGACTAAACTATTGGAAGCACAACATTTCTCTTCTCCAGGTTAACTCCTGGTGAAAAGAAATTCTATTTCTCCCTAATGCACATTATCGCACAGTGTTATCGAATCATAAATAGCAGGGATAAGGGCATGGCGGTGAAAACCACGGTAGAATCAATTGGTTAACTGGAATGACAAAAAACTTCCTTTTTCCAACATGAAATTAAGTATTCCAGGAGGTCACGTACCAAACAGTCAGTCCACTACCTAACCGATCGTTGAACTCTTCTCCTCGCCAATTCAAATGTGAAGTCTTAGCTACGAGATCGGTTTTCGTATGACTCTCACTCTCCGAGTCTCTGCCCGCGGCCAGTTATGAATCTCCTTAGTTTCACGTCCGTCGATTATTTCCGATAAGCCTAAATTCATATTCGGAGTTTATTTTTGCCTCCACGGTTTCGTCAAAAATTATGGTATGCATGTTCTCGCGAAGGACGGATCGCCGATACATATTTTATTTTTTTGCATGGCCGCACAACGTCCATTTCGAGACCGCACAAAGATGATTGACGATATGGGCCGTGTTTTTTATTTAGCAGTTGATAATTCCCCCCTCCCCCACCCCCCCGCCCCTTACCCCCTAACGCCACCCGCGACCCGTATCACCTGAGCAATCTTGTCGTAATTCATCCCCAGACGGATATTCATTCACATTCGGATCCGTCCCGCACCGAGCACCCTGGGAATTACTCCCGGTATTTTTTCTCTCTACCCGCATGAGTCGAAAGCAATTAATGGATGCACGAAGTTACTCGTGTTTATATTATTGCCGCGGGATCATTAATTTTGCACTGGAAGATCGACATCAATTGATAGGGAACGTACGATAGATAGTTCCATGACTAAAGATGGGCGAGTTCAAGGAATTAATCGATTCGAATCGTATTGTGTGAATCGATTCGTTCGAAAAATTGGATCTCTAAATCGATTCAAATCGCATCATGTGAATCGATTCTAAACGGAATCAGATCTGAATCGAAATCGTAAGTGAATCTCAATCGTAACTTAATCGAAATCGTAATTGAATCGGATTCGCAACTAATTCGAATCGGAAATGAATCGAATCGAAAAGGAAACAAATTGAAACAGAATCGTATCACAATAATCGATTCAAAATAATCGGAAATAGTATTAAAACAATCGATTTCAGAGTGAATCGAATCGGAATAGCCCATCTCTATCCATGACGATTTAATATTTTAAAGTAGAAGGGATTAAGAGTGTGCTCAGGTGTCAATGTAATGCTTCATTTCTGCCATTAATAATCTTAAAAATTTCACTTCCTTCTGGGAAAGACTCATGGGATGCTCAATGCCCTCACTGCAAATAATTTCCTGATTCCCTTATCGAAGAAATTAAATCGTCAATGTTTAAAAAGCATGTAATAAACGAGAATGCCGAAATTAACCCCGATATTAATATTTAGCCTTCAGCCATCCGGATTAGCATAGTGGGAAGCGCGCTCTCCAGCTAAACGAGAGGTCGCGGCTCAAATCCCGCCCAGAACATGAATGCTGTGTTTGTTTCAAACTAATTTTCCAGGATGGTTGGCGTCAGCAAGGGCATGTGGCTCTAAAACTATGCCAAAACCACTTTGAAAAACGACTCCAAAGTAAACCAGGAAAAACTTAATACGAAAAAAATTTAAATAAAATTTAGCCTTTGTGGACTTCAGTTAAACGTTTTGGGAATTAATGTTCAATTATGGAACAGCCCGTGTATTTTGAGGTACCTAAAAATTACTTTTTGGTATTGAAAGTAGTATCGCAACACATATTGATATGAAAAATTCATGGTTTAATATTCCGCAATGAAAATTTAGGCTCAAAAATTAATGTGCAACACTTGTATTAGTTCCATGCATCATTGACAATCGTGGAAAATCAGCATTGAATAATTTAATGAAATTCTAAGCTCTTTGATGTTTCCCACTTATTCTAAAATCATAGGATTGATGATATCTGCATAGGTTGGGAAAGATACTAAGCGAAAGAGATTAAAATCTATCTATGCTATGTAAAGGGATCACCTGTATATTTTCCCCCTCTCTATTATAGCTACTTCTTAGGCACAATTACACCTTTTAAACGCAATGCTTGAATTATTTTTGTCTCTCTCTCTAAGGATATAATCTTTAAAAAACCTGAGAAATCAATCTTACGCAAAAGGAAAAGTGAGAAAGTCTTGGGAAATTTTCGACCAAGATTAAAGTGTTTTTAAATAACAAAATTAAAACTGTTGTCATTCCTCCTATTTACAGAAAATAAGGAATTGAATTGAAAATTAATACTGTATAAAACTTTGATGAATTTAATGAAACACACTACTTACATCTTACTCGTGTCTTGTCATTTCAGATAGTTGCGGAAAATGCCGATCAGCCACGAGACGACTTAATCTCAAAAAGTATTGCCGGAGAGATTACGGTAAGTGAATCCCTGAGCCATAATATTCTTAAATCTCGAAGATAACTAGATTTTTATTTTCTCTTAATGTTTCCAGTGCCACATGAAATATTTGTTATATATCAGTTCCACTTAAACGTGAACTAGTTAACGGAACTAAAATTCTGGAAATCTCCTTGCACAACGGTATGAAATGAGGCAAAATTTGGTGTGAAATCTTACTCCCACTACCATCAAATATCGTCACTACATAATAAATACTATAACAAATGATTAATAGCACTCTTATTAATTAATACTGTAAATACGAATATTAGAGTTCATTTGAAACTTTTCTTTTTTGGCATAGGTTTAGTTACATTCTTCTTGAAGTCCATAGGTATTTATCCATTTTCTGAAGTGTCATATCCGGTAATATCGTTTTATTATATATTTATCATATTTTAGTGGCATAATATATAATGGAACGGACATACCTAGAGACTATCCAAATTTTAATGCTCCCGCCTCATACTTACATCCTCAGACCCAAAGAGATCGTCGCTCCATAACGACCAGCTTGTTTGAATTGCTCTTCTCTCTCTCACTCTCTCTCTGCGTTCCCATCAATCCATCCACCATCGTACTCCGCCCCCAAAGCAGCCGTGTTGGCCAAAGTGACGCACCGGGAGGGCATCGGGGACGAATGGGTGAGATTCACCATGTCCGTGCAGGCGGTGTACAAGAGGGCGCGAAGCAGCAGTAACAGCGCCACGCCTGGCGGCGGGGAATCCTCGAGGCTAATCAAGAGGGGAACTGCCAGCCTGTGGGTGCGAGTGAGGGACCTCGCTTGCAAGTGCCCTAAGGTCAAGACAAACAAGTGAGTTCAGCAAGAAAGGGTTTCAACAAAATGCATCGTTCAAAAGCGACCGCGCCGGTTCCCCTAACATAAAAAATTGGGCCACACTTTGCCATCCATCATGTACGGTTCGGCTTCAAAGAAATATCATCGTTATTACTCTTAGAGACAAAAACGCTTACGTTTTTACGAATGCGCTCATAAAAAGCTGGACCAATTTAAATTGGGTGGGGGTAAAAATAATGTACGATATTAGGTACTCGAGAGAATTCCCCCGCTACAGACGAAACCGAATTTCATGTAAAATATCGCCTGTGGTGAGAACATCATGGCCATCTATCATTGGTACTTGACTTTGATTCCAGGAGATTTTATTCCATGAAATCTAAATCTTCATTAGATCTAAGATGAAGTGAATGAATGCTTAGCTGCAAAGCCTTAAGAGTAGGACCTAGTTGGAAGAGAATGAATGGGGATATAACAGCTAAGAAATTATTAATAAATATTCACTCAAAATGATCTTCAAAATATTTTGGATTTCTCTTTTCAGTTATGATTTATTTCTATGGATTTTATAAAGATTTAGAAGAGCACTGTTATCAATTTTCATCACTGTAATTCAAAGGCATTACAAGATACAACTCAGTTTTTTCCTGTATATTTAAATTTTCCTGAAGTTGACAAGGTCTTCCAACAGGTTAGGGGCTCCATTCTGCCTGAAATTTAGACTCGGCTCAAGGGTCGAATAATTGGCCAAAATGGAGCCCCTGGCCTGGTAGAAACCCAGTAACGCTACATTAATATAATATTCCAGGAAAGTGCCAGATATTAGGGTATACTGCTTCCACCATCTGTGTTTCAACTCTTTGTATTTTTTTACACCTAGAAATATTTTGTGAATAGAATGATTCTATTTACAGGGATTATTAGTGAATTAATCAATATCCATTGGTGAATTACAGATCATGAATGTTAATCTGAACCTCAATTTCAGATTACTTCCCTCTTTGTTTTAATTTGCATATTTCTTATAATGCCTGGAACACATGAAAAGAAAGATTACTAATCTATATTAACCTTCCCACACTTCAGGTCCTACCTCATCCTTGGCAAGGAGGAGGTGGGTGGTGTGACCGGAGGCATCAGCGTTGGAGCAGGTCGAGGCCCAGGGCTGGAAGTGGACCGCCGCTCCATTGTAATAGAATGGAGGGACGAGTGGCACAGGAGGATGCGTCGCTTCCAGAGGCGAGGGAGGAAATGCAAATAGAGCACCCAACAACGAGGGAGGGAGGCGAAGGAACAAGGTGGAGGAGAGCCAGAGGAGGTCTGGAAGGGGAAATGAGGATGGTTGACCAGTACGAAGGTGAAAAAGAGGACAAGCCATTCAAGTGTTACATACAGAAAAGCAGTCAAAAGTACTCTTTCTCTCTTCCAAGTGTGTGGTTGAATTGCTTGGCTAAATGTCATTTTTTTCCTAATTTAGTAGCTGTTCTGGAGAAAACAGTGGATGTTGTCGATGAGCGTGTGTTAGTATCCCTGGAGTTGCATGGAAGATTAAGATTTGTGTGTAACAATGTGCTTTCTGGTCAGTGCGAAGCAATAAAAGAGTCTGAGAGGAAAGAAGTGGATCCACATGGAAATAAATGATGGTGAGCAAATGAGGATGACATCCTCATATGCAATCTCTGAAGTGCTTTATTGGTTACTTGTGTTCAATGCAGCAGCAAGGGAGTTTACATCTTTAATTTAAAAGAGTGCATACAAGGGTGTCTCAGATGCAAATTTCCTGATTAGGTTTTTTATGTTGCTGTGCTCACTTCAAGTGGGCCACAAGAAACTTTTTTTATGATTTTATAAAATCATAAAGTGTAGGAAGGAAAATGTAACCACTATCAAGAGCAATAAATGCTGGATCAGAGTTTGAAGCAATAAGGAGTCACCAACAATATAAGTAGGTATTTGAATTGCATCTAAGAGAATTCAGGCATAAAATGAGGTTTCATTGAAATCTTCACTCTTCACTGATAGATTTTCAAGATACATAAGACATGTCAATTGCAAAGATGATACAGGCAGTTTAGTTCTTTGTTTGGCCTCTGTCACAGATATTCAGGGTTTGAGAAGCAAGCCTTGAAGGATAAAGATAGCAATGACTATAATTTCACTATCTGCTATCAATTTACTCCGGAATGCTCTTGGTGTGTATATAGCAATAAGGGATATAACTAGTGCCAAATTTTGCATGCTGAAATTTAAGTTAAAATGCTACTTGTAACTACATATTAACTGAGATGGGAATAAAAAGCATGCAATGAGAAACAGATATGAACGAAACAATTTTCATGAAATCCCAGATTTCTTGAAGCATTTTCATATAAGAATAAAACTTGTTAGACTTTTCCTGGCTAGCATAAATTGGAAAAAACTAATAATCAACTTTCATTATACTTATAAGTTCCAATTTCTTGACTAATCTAACATGTGGCAGTATCTGAACAGTTCACAAAAACTGAAGCATTCAATGGGAATATGTTAGTGTGGGCTAATGAGAAGTTACCTATAAAACGTTTTACAATATTTAAGACTGGGTATCACAAAAGAACATTTCTGTATCATGATATCTATATGGAATGTAAAAATCAATTGCAGAGAAATAGAAAGTCTATTATAATTTAATGTGTTAACCCAGAGCAACTGAAAGGAAGTTTTTTATTATGCTTTTGTTAGATCAATAATCAGTCAATAAGTCTAAAGCTTACTAGAATATTGAACTGTGAATCTATTAAATTATATTAAATAATATTACCTTTGGAGTTTATGGTAGTTTCTCCCTTATTTTTGGATAAGCTGAGCCAATTCACCAGGCTGAATGGCATCAAACAAACTATTTAAACATGTAAAGTATTCAATGGCCAATTCTGATTTTGGAATGCTAAATACGTCCACAAAAAATGAAAAGATTTTCAACCATGTACTGAATATGCATTAGCCTCACTTGCTGCTTTAAAAATGATGGCTGATTGCATGCAAGAACTCTCCTCCATCCAAACTCCTATAGATTGTGTGCGTGCCTAAATGGCAGTACAAACAACTGGGTATTTGCAAACTTAACCTTGGTATGGTGCTTGGTTGTGTAAGGATATATAATTAATATACAAGAAAACAAGATAACTTATAATCTAGTCTGTCAATCCACCTACAATCAATGTCAAGTGTAAAATGTTTCATTTCTTTTTTGATTCCTAACATTAGGGTTTGGTATTCCAAATGGATTACCACTTGACAGAAATCTGAATAGTTTTTAATCTCAGCAGTGAAAGGGGAAAAATATTTGTAATGTTGCTGTGATTTTAAGCTTTTTTTTAGTGTATTGAAGCTTCCTCTGAAACAGATAGTCAAAACTTAATATGTAGTGAACTACATCATTTATTCTTAAACTTTGTGCGGCACCAGCATGAAAAAATTTTGCAAATTAAAATTAAGAAAAGTCTTACATGAAATTTATATAAATTCCATTTTGCAAGTATTATTGCATCTGCCAATTACTAAAATGGGAGATCTCCCCTTGCATAGCAGTACATATAGAGTTAAAGGCAGAAGAAATGAAATGTAAGTCACGTAGCAACAAAACTAAGAACAAAGGCGCTAGCACAATTATGCATGGCGCTCACAATCAATACTGGCCATGTATGCTATCAAAGGTGTTGTAAGTTGTTCTTCCTCAATGTATATATTTATTACACTAATTGATAATATGGTAGTAATTTAAAAAAAAGCTTGAACACCACAAGTGTTATGACAATGGCATGCAAATTTGCTGTAATGGCTACAGCACAGTGTAACAGCCATACAAAAGAAGCTTTCCTATACTGTAGAAGTAGGAGAAGTGAAATCATTTAAACCCATGCTTCACTCAACAGAGACATATCGTGTAGAATTAAGGGCTTATACACTTGAATCCAGAGAACAAAATAATGGGAAATCAGTCGTGCAAGAACATTTCTGTTTGTGCAAGCATTCCAGTAAAATTTCATGGAGATGTTATTTCAAAGCTTCATTAACAAGAAAGATTTTACTAGTTCTGGAAAAAATTAATGAACGTATGCAGAGTTCTCTTTAACTTCTGTAAAATTTAAATTTTACGTCGGCCATAACTCATTTGAATTACATCATCTACAACTATGCTGATATCAGTTATAGAAATTATTCTTCTTCTGAATAAATTATAAAATGCAAGACTTCAATTTAAGGCAATAGTTGATTTTTTATCTTCTTAAATTAAAATGAAATTTTATGCACTACTTCTTTACAATTCATACTTAGGAAAAGTGAAAAAATGTCCTGCAAGCCTTTCAGCGAATTTTTTTCACGACTGAAGTCCAGTAGCTCATCCAAGTTTAATGAGAATTTTTAAAATGTGGCTGAAGTAAGCCAAAAAATTAATGTACTAATTGAAGGCTGACATAGTGTTTCCTTCAAATAAAAGCATTGAGTGTTGTGTAGAAAGAAATTATTCCAATTTTTCCATTTACCATTGTAATTTAAGAATAAGCAATGTAATTAATTTATATTATATATTAAAGAGAAAAAAGGAGTAACTTATTTGTAAAGTGTAATGTACTCAGTTATAAATTAAGATACTATGTAGAAAATTATAAAATTAAAGATGATCATGTTGACTCTTTAAAAAAATATTACAAAGTGGAAAATCATTAATTGAGAGCATAGCTGTTTGTCCAATTTAATGGCGAATTGCTATCCTATAAATCTCTTTGTCTTTTTTTTACAATGGACATTTCTCTGTATGTACAAAATTATTTGAGAATATAACTGGCAATAAAAAAAAATCCTATCACTGTATTATTTCTCAAAAAAGCAGAGTTTACACCTCTAAAGTACTTTTATAAACCTAACACACGCATAAACCAATCTATTCCAAGAATTTAATTTCCCAGTAAATGTTACTTATTTACTTACTTATTACATTTGAAAAGGTTCAGAGCTGATGTCACCTATGCAGTTGTAGATTCTTAAACCTGCTCACTATATGCTGCAAACAATGCAATATACTAGAAAATTGTTTAACAAGATTAACAGTTATAGGCTGGACGTAGTCGAAGGAATCCATAATGAATAAAGAAAATGCACTTTTCCACAAAATTTTTGTGGACAAGTGCATTTTCTTTAGTCACCAGAAAATTGGTTAAAAGCAAAAGTAATACCATTCTTTTAAAAAGATGATAGAAACAATTGTGAAAATTATCAGAGCATTAGTCTTTTACGTAGTACAATTAATATACATACAAGAGTAATAAATAGCAGACTCAAGGTTAACTCAAGCAGAAAACATAATTGTCAAAGAACAAATGGGTTTCAGAAAAGGACTCTACAGCTGATGCCATATTTGCTATAAAACAAGTGTTGGAGAAGAGATTTCCGAGCCATCTAATTAAGCAATTTAAAGTTGATACAGAAACACCTGTTATTATTGATGCAGGATAAAGACTAACAGCGGCAGCGAAAACAAATAAAGGAGTTAAACAAGGCTGTTGTATATCTCCAGCTCTTTTTAATATATATATATATATCTGGACGATGTAAAATGATGGAAACAAATTTTTAATAATGTGATACAGTTAAGTACAAATTTTACCCTAAATAATGTCTTACATGCTGATGTTGTCGTTATTTTACAATGGACAGGAGATGACTTACATAGGGGAGTATTTCTTTTTAATATAGCAGAGAAGTATGGTCAGATTATGTCTCCACACAAAACAAAAGTGATGGAATTTAGAGAAAAGAGTCAATTAGAAAAAAAATTGTATTAGATAACAAAATTCTTGAGCAGGCCTCTGCATGTAAATACCTTGGGTGCGAAATTGCTCCCAAAGATGACCATGATCCAGAAAACAAACTCAATAAAATTGCACACGTATGCATAGCAATACATAGGACCTTAAGGCCAAAACAACAAAAGAGACTAAACTAAAATCCTATAAAACATTGGCAGTCCCAATGGCCCTATAAGGGAGTGAGAAGTAGGTACTCTCTGAAAGAGATAAATAAAATTTACAATTCAAGCAACTGAAATGAAATTCCTAAGAACAGTAAAGGGTTGCACATTTCAAGACAGAATTCGAAATGACACCATAAGACAAGACTTAAAAATTTTTAAATTAGACGACAAAATAAAGGAACATAAAATTTAACGGTGCAAACATTTAGAAAGGAAGCAGCTGGACCATCTCCCCAGAATTGCTCTGGCTTACAAGCCTCGAGATCAAAGAAGTAATGGAAGTCCAAGGCTAAGATGGTTTCCAGAACAGCAACAATCTCTAAAGTGCAGAAGAAGCAGCTGACGTCTGTCTTTTCCAAATGTAATAAGTAAATCATTTCTGTTACATTATTCTATCGTTAAGTACTAGTCTGTGGACTTTCCAATAGAGAAATAAAAAAATGATATTGGCAAGCATGCCTCAAATTACATTTGAATTCCAGCATGGCCTTTTGTATTTTCTTATATCGAAACTAGAATTTTTTTTCCTCGACAAAAAAACTAAAGGAGCTATGCAAGGCTAATAATACACTATTGAGATTTTACATAGGCCTCACCTATTCTAATATTCTGAGTTCCATTGATTTCATTAAGCACTCAAACCTTTCCAAACTACAGGATGTCTTTTCTTGACCCTCTTCCCTTCTCAGAGATAATAATTTTGGAGGAAATGAAAGTACAGGTAGCAGGCAGAAGTCACAGTATTTCATGGCTTGTCAATTCATCATCAGTTCTTTTGTTATTGTTATTCTTTTCATTTTGAAATAAGAATCATCTATTTATTTATTGACATTCATGAGCTATCTATCTCCCCCTTTCTTCCTCCACCAATATTACTTTCAAAGATTTTTTTATAAATTCATAAAAATGTTACTGTGACTGAGATGAGGTACTCATGGCACATATACTGAATTTGAGTCTTAACAAAAAACTAGTCTCCTTACTGGTCAATTGCAGCTTTTCAGTAAATTCCTTAATTTTAAGATATGTTTTTCAAACATTGCTTTGCAATAATTTTGTAATTGTTTCATATGATAACAATTAGAAAAGTCCCAACCATTCAAATCCTGAATATGATCCCTGTTTTATCCCTGCACATACCAGTCCTTAGCTGGTCACCCTACTTTGTTTCAATATCATACCACATAAGGATAAATAAAAATATGTATGGAACTAGATGAGTCTTCTAGTAAGATAAAATAGAGGAACTTTAAAGCAATATTTACCTAACATGAACCATCACTAGTCAAATTCTGGATGCTTCACAAAACTTTGTCAAATTTGCTTAGCTTTCTTCACCAACAGACATTCCAAGTGTGAAAAGGATAGCTGAAATACAAGAACATATATTTTTTTGCTATTGGAGAATTATTTACTATAAGAATCTAAATAACTGGTATTGCATGTCATGGGTTCTCTTGATTATGGAAACCAAGAAAAATTACCTTTTCTGCTTGTCTGGTAAAGTAACTGTAGATGATAAGGAAATAAATCCTCACAGTAATGGGAAAAAAATTCATAAATGAAACCTGAAATAAATTGAAATTAGAATTAACTATTGGGGGATAGATACTTGTGACATGACTCTTGACCCTTATATGTTTTGAAAGAATAGAGTACTGGAAAGAAACTGCCTTAAAAATAGTTTCAGAATTTTTCGAACAGCCATATTCTTTATAAAGAAAATTACTAAGGAAACTCTGATTGAGGCTAAAATTGTATAATAAAGATATAGCTGCAGACCATTTCAGTGGACCTTGAAACTGGTTCCCAATACAGTAGCCAAACAATCTACCCACTGGGTTACCACAACCTCAAATTTTGTTTTATAAACAATAAATTTTGAAGTAAGATCTGGTGCTTTCCCGGCGAATGTTGTACGTGAAGTTCTTTTGGGTTGACTACCGAGTCAAGGGCTCCATTGTGGCCAACGTTTTGACACTCAACTCGAGGGTCGAAACGTTGGCCACAATGCAACCCTTGACCCGGTTGTCAACCCGAGAGAACTTCACAATAAATTTTTGCTTGCCTTACGGAAAAAAATGTTTATTTTTGCCCTAAAAAAATGTGGTTTACATGTATGGTAAACTTTTCAAAATCCTTTGTCAAATAGTGGACTTGAAAAATATTGTAAAAACGATTGGACAATTTCAAATTTAAATATGAGCATTCTGGGAGTAAAAAAGGCAAATGCTACAGAAGCAAGAGTTAATATATAGTAACATTATATAGTCATTTCAAAGAATCCAATTTTGCAATATCTTAATGTAAATAATTGCATAGTACTTAAAAATCAATTCATTGAAACCTCTAATAGGCACAGCAATGACACAAGTTACTGAAATTCAAAATTTGAACCTGCATTTTGTTGTGGTATAGCTTTCTGTGAAAAGAAGAAAAGGAAAAAATTTCTATGAAGTATTAGTATATGAATTGAACAAGGGATACAATGAAATGCATGATCTCTATGAAAATATTTTCTAATATTCTTCAAATAAATGAAAAGATTTTACTTCATCCTAAATACTGCAGGAAACAGAAGTTAGCATTATTATTCATAGAAAGGCATGGGAATAAGATCAGTTTGAAATCCTAGCAGGAATAATTAGTGCTATATTTGAAGTTGGATACTGAGTTAATCTCAGTTTTTTTTATTATTTTGGTATATATGACTATTTCATTGCTAATATTTTGAAATAATTGTAACTTACAACACAAAATATTTTCAAGAGTCTCATACATAATTAAAATTCCAATACAATGTCTACAATAGTTCAATTATAAGATTCTTCGTTTTCTTACTTTAATTTATTCTTTTATCCTACCTCTCTCTTATAGTTTCAGGAATTTGATGTTCAAGGGCAAAGATAACATAAGGGAGCTAAATAAGAACATCTACCAGTAATATACTTTGTATACTATGCAATAAAAGAAGCATAAGAAATGTGTACACAATTGTGATAATGTAGAAGAAAGGACACTACTTTACTGACAATTGTAGCAGAAAAACTAAAGGAATTTGAAGCAAGCATGAAAGCAAAAGATACACTACCGGGATATAGGAGCATATCATAGGATGTGATAAAGAAAACTCAAAAGACAATTGAAAAATGGTTCAAAAGTGTGGCTTGAATTAGTGAGTCATTCTTAATTATCCTATGATAAAAAAACATGAAAGTATCAAACTGTGAGGTTCCAGGGTTAATTATGTGAAATTTTATAAGTTTTCTTCTCCAACATGAAATTATGTTGACAATATTGACAACATATGTTCTGCAAAGTACTCTTTGAGTCAGACACATAACCCAATGAAAAAACAACCATGGAATGGAAAAATATCCAATTAAAAATGGTACTACATATTTATGCTTAAGAATTAATAACAGTACAAATTTGAATAAAACAGGAGAAAACATATGTGACTATTGAAATGAACCAAATGGACTGAAAAAAACCATTGCTATGTAGGTACATATATATATATATATATAGAGTTGCTAGGAATGATAAAAAGAGGTTAAATGGAACTCACAAACATCGTGCCATGCAAGATTTATAAGAATTTTAATATTCCACTCAAACCAGCAGCAGTGTAAAGTTATGAAAATAGATTCCACTTGCTGTGCACTTCCCTTACCAACTAGTGGCATCTTCATGAGGGTCAATTTGTATTTTCATTACAAATTTTCAAACACTGCTGCTGAAAACCTTTGCTAAAGGAGACTTTTTAGTGAACAATATCAGAGTGAAGCAAGAATATTCAAGAAATTTTAAGTATTTCAAAGCTGGCCAAAGGCCTGTGGAGGATGCCAAACATTCAAGTAACCATCTTCATGTATAAAACCAGAAGCGATCAAAAAATATTATCCACAAGGGCCAAAGTCACACAATACATGTTTATAATAGGGTTGAACTATCATATGGGATATGGCAACACATTCCACAAGAGAGGATGAAGAAAAACTGGTTGCTTCACCATGACAACACAACTGTGCATATCACTCACTGTATTGGGATTTCTGACAATTAACAACATGATCACTGTCCCCACACCCACCCTATTCATCATACCTAGGTCCTTGTGACTTCTATGTCTCCCCTAAAATAAATTCCACCTTAAATGGCACCATTCCAACTTCATCTAAGAAATACAGAGGTGAAATCAAAAATAATCTTGAAGACCCTCCAGCCAGCATATTCTCAGCACTGGGAAAAATTGATAGAACTGTTATAAAGAAGACCGACAAGCCAACTTTAAAGGTGAAAGAGACAATTAGGACTTTTTAACAAACTTCATAACCAAAATGTTCAAACTTAATGACCAATTCTCTTTTTTAAAGTCCATTGAGGGTATTGGACTACCGCACCATTTATATCCACTGTGTGCTCATTTTCCAATCCAAAGCAGTAGAGGTTTATTTTTGTCTTCACCATTCTCCTGGCAAAACACAGGAATACAAGAGTCAAGTCAATAACTGCAAATTCAAAAAATAGTGAATATTCAGACACTATTGTGGAGTAGACAGATTCATGATGAATAAGTAGCAAACATCCACAGATATTCATTTTGACTGAGTTTTGATACATGATCTTTAGATACTTGACTTCAGAACCAGTCAAAATAAATTTTTATATCTGTGGAAGTTACTTATTTTGTCATGAATCTGCAAATTCAATAAAATGCCTTACGTTCTTCTATCTATGCTTCTAAATAAATTTTTATGCAAGAAACTATAAAAGGAAACTGGGAAATGGTTTCCATGGTAATTCAGTGGAATTGATTCATGGTACAGAAACAAAACATAAATGAAATTACTATGTTTTGTTTCTATTACTATAATGGTTTGAATTCATTAGCATTCTGAAAAAACTCCATCCTGCACTAACATAAACCATAAGACACTTTGGAATCCTGTTGAGCCTCTTTATACATATTTGAAGAAGCCTAATTCCAAACAGAGAACACCTCAAAAATGAGATTCATGTTGAAACTATTATTGAATCATGATGATTGTCAAAGTTCCCTAAGATGTCTCTTCACACAATGAAATAGCCATGATATACTATTTCATATATATTTTTGAGAAATGAACATGGAAGGCAACCTTTGCTATCAAGTAGAACAAGACAATCAGCTGCATTAAGAATGTTCACAATAATTTTTATCCCAAATGCCAATGTGATAATTACCATATTCACCAAACATAGGACAGAGCAGCTTTTTTTTGTTAAATATTTTTGATAGTTTTTTAAAATAATATATAGAAAAATGAAATTTGACTTTCCATACAAATAACATTTTAGTTGCCTATAAAATTAACTAGAGAACCTTTGCAAAATGCTATAGAATTCTTAGATTTATTACTACAAACCAGACACACTCAATTTTGATTACCTTATGTAACCCATATATTAGTAGTCTTTTGATGGAAAAAAAAGTCAGTCCTAGATACCAGCAAATACAGCGCATGTAATGGTTCCAGGAGGGTCATGCAAGATTCCTAATTATGAGTGCATGTTGAAGGACTTAATGAAATTTGAGTCATGACAGACGGAAAGATTGAGCAGTGCTCCTTTAGAAAAGTGTCAATCAATGAAAACAATTCAGCATTAAAAAACTAGAGAACATACGTTATATACAACTTAGTCTATTTTACATTGAGAATTGTTTTTAATTTACTAGTATTCAGTAATGATATTGTACATTCATCTTTAACAAATGTTTATAAGTTAGATGATAGTAGCTGATAAATAATTGGGTTTTTTTTATAAAAAATGGTCAATTTTACATTTGAGACACTCAATATTTAGCAACTGAAGTAACTTATGACAAATTAAATATTCAAAAATTTCTTTAAAATGAAAAAATAGAATTGAACAGGCAAACTTCAAGTTTTTCTTTATTAAAAATGTATATAATATAGTTAAGCATTATAGTTAATAGTCTAGTGCTTTAAGATCACATTTAAGGAAAAGACAAATTAAGCATGAAATATTTACTAATAAAAGTTTTAAACTTTTATGGCTATTTCACGTTTGGTTTTCTTATGTCAAAATGATCAATCATATTGACGCTTTAAAAAATCAAATGAACAAATACACAAGGCTATTAATAAGGCTTAGGTAATGGAGATTAATTGAACAAAGAATCAGATTTATTATTATTTTAATAACAAATTATTCAGAGCACATATAAACCTGTTTTACAAGCTTGTGAAGATCACAGAGCTGTTCAATTTTCTGATGCTTGGAACTGAAAAACCCTAGGAAACAACATATTAACAATGGTTCACTTACACAGCCAACAAATTATCGATGACTAAAACCCAATTAGAAATCAATCTTACATTCATAAAATCTCAACAAAGCATGCATACCCTATAGTTTGTAGTTATGAATCTAAAATCTAATGTAGTTTCGGATGCTTCAAAACAGCAAACCAAAATTGATGGAGTCATCACATTAATTCTAATTTACTTTTAATATTCATCACTTCACTATAAGACTCCTTATAAAATATTTGGAACTAGGGAAGGCAAATCATTCACTTGCTAAAAATGTTATTCTTATAACAGTCACTGGGTACTTAAGGAACGACTTGCTACACTTGACAAATACGATGCCTGTAGCATTGAGAACACTGGTGAGAGTAAAAACTACAAGCATACAATGTAACAAACATTTATTCTTGGAAACTTCATACTGAAAACTTTTGTAATGATGAAAATATTCAAAATGCAGCTCATGCATCCAGGGTTGAAGACGTAACAACCGCTACCTTTAGTGCTTTCTATGAATGTGAAAAACCTGCAGTAGTCACTGCTATACAAATTAAAGGATGCCTTATTCCAAGTATAACTTAATACATTATTAAAATATTCAGTCAAAATCTTAAGAATTGACATTATCAAAATTTATAAAAAATGGTTATCACAAGTCAGTAGAAACATGCAAATTTTGGTTTAAAATAACCACCCAAAGATTCCAATAAGAATCAATAGTCCAAAGCCATCATGTTATGACAGCCATAAATAATATAAAATGCATATTTTACTTATTTCAACAAATGGAGAGTTTTTTTAAGTGATGTGACTTCAGTACTTCATTCAGACTCACTTTTAAATATTTACTGGATGAAAACTTGTTCCTTAAAGCCTGAAATTGGATACAAAAATTATTAAAACTAATCTGACAACACAACATACAAACAACATTCGCCTTAATAAGTTACCTTATACTTTGAAGTCTCCACCTTTATCACTAGTGCTGCAAGGTTTTTCACAAGCAGAGTGATATCAGTAAATTTGTAAGTTGAATAATACACCAATGTGTCAGTCCACAATGTATCAGAAAGAGATTTTTCACCACTAAATAGCCTGAAAAGTAGCATATTACTTAGTTAAATGTTGTAAAGGCAACAACAAAGTAATTGGATGCAAAAGAAGTGACAGCCATTAAGTATAACAAGCAATAAAGTTACCAAAGAGACAAATACAATGATGCAGCAGCCAGAAGTGAGGGTGCGTGGTGGCACACACCATAGTCCAACAGCCCTAATTCAACTATGTACTTTGCCATATTATGATGAATTGCTTCAGCCTGAGGTGAAATAAATATTTCCAAATATATACAATGGTTCACATTAATTAATCCTATGCTATTTACCTTAGAAATGATATGAACAGAGAACACAGACTTACCTTGGCTGCTTTAGTATATCGTCTTAGAAAATGCAGTGGGAGGGGTTTTCCAAGGCTAAAATCTAAAGTTGAGAGGATGAGCCGCTCCATTTCAAATATTTCATCCCTCGTACAAGCACCTTGAGTAGTGTAAACCAAATCGCAGACATCTGGCCCAAACAATTCCTCATACTTGCCTCCAATTAATAAGCATGTGGCCCCAACTAGTTGCAATTTTGTTCGATCAATTCTCCTGTAATTCTAAAGTAAATAAGAGATGTACCATCTATTCTTAGTTAAGGAAATTTTTTATATTTTTGGATCATTTTTAAAACGATTTCCCTGAAATGTTACCAATATGCAACTGCTAATGATTTTCAATGATAAACTGAGGTTAGTTTATTACACTCCACTTCTGTGAAAAACCATTTTAGTGGCCATGTATTAATATTTGATGAAATTAGAATGTTTCAAAATTAGTAATTCAAGGCATAAGTTGATATAATTTTTATCAATGAAAGCAGTCTTCCAGTTAGGTATATAAAAATTATGACATAAGGAACACTAACAGCAGAATTCAAAGCATGGTCATGTGACATTCACTTCTTTATATTGTGATCACACACCAGATAACATTCTGATGAAAATCTTTATACATCTTAGACATTTATACTGAAAAAGGCATTAAGAGAAGTATCAAGAGTTAAAAACACGAAGAAAAATTGAAACAAGGATTGTCCTACAGGAGCCCAAAGTAAAATGTAAAGGTAAAGCTAGTCTACACAATATGTATGAAGTTATATCCATTGTGATAATAACCGATTTGTCCTTCCCTCTCTCAAAAACTGTATATTAAATGATACTTGGCCTCACAATATACATGATGATGTGTATACTTCGAAAACTGCAAAATTATAATCTGAAAATGTAGAAAAGTATTTTTATTTCATCTTATCAAACTTAAATTCTACCATATTAGTTTTATTCTACCTAGTCCTTTAATTTTTATGAAAAAGTATAAATAACTATTTAAAACTGGAAGGTATAACAGGAATGAACCCATTAAAAATTTAAACGCATAATAGGGTAAGTTGTGTAAAATAAATATAGGAAATGCAGAAATTAATTTTTCCTATGGTCAGAACATATGACCAACTAATGATGAAATCTTAAACAGGAACAATGCAAGAAAATGGAAATCAACTATGTGTAGAAATCCAGAATTAATGTTATAAATGGGTTAGTCCTGTTCACAAGTAGTATTGTTTTAATTTCATTTAAGGGGGAAAGTTGAATTCGTACTTCAAGTGATTAGTTTACAACCATTGTACATATGTATACATTTTTTATAGTTGATTTTGCTATCACTGAGCAAGACCCTGTGCCTGGAAGGGGAAGAGGAAAACAAGCTCGATTCTGAAACCTCCTGAAAAACTATGATGCAGAATTGTGTAGATGAATGCTAATCTACAAGTTAGGGAAGTTTTAGGATGAACTCTAACAGTACAAGTACTAGTACCACACAATACAATAAAGATACACAAAAAAACCAAAACAATGATGGTCAAGCAGAGACCACCAGAATACTAGATAGGGATTGACCCATTATTATAATTAAACTATAATTAGGCCTCTCATTCTAATGAAGAACAAACTAATGTACAGCTTTTTTATAGATACAATGAAATTATTATTGATAGAATCAAAAAGTAATTTTTATTCAGGAGGATGAAACCAAAGATTTCTGGGAAATTTATGATATAAGATATGGCATATGAATTTTTTAATGTCTAAAAAGGATAACTGAAGGGCTCATGCAATTTATTCTGAAATCCTCATAGCCTTGTGGTCAAAGCTGGAAATTATCTTGAAAAGCCTAATTAATGGAAGAAATAGAACTTGCCCCAAGTTAGAGAATAACTGAAGATCTATGGCAGCTGAATACATGAAATGTGGAGTTAACACAAAGTAGTGAAGATGAAATGCAAAAAGATGTCAAAATCCATAATGCTGAGTCACAAGATTTTTGTGCTCGAAATGATATCCTGGGACAAAAGTGTTTAGCAAAAAGTCCCAATGGTCAAAAGCACTACCAAATTGATCCTGCTTAAACTGCAAAAAGTCATAAGATAAACTTGATACCCACGATGAGTCCTGTAAAATACTCTTTAGTTACTGTTCTGTAACAATATGTATGCACAGTATCATTGGGACTTATTAGTAAAATTTAAATATCTCAAGTGACCACCAATGAAGAGTTAAACCCATTTAAAATCAAAGTTGATTTTATCAAGGGCAAGAAATAGCCCACTAAGAGCAGTATAATTTGACTATCTCAATGGCCCTGACAACCTTGAAACTTAACTTTACTAAAAACGTATAAGGCCAAGTAAATTAACTCTAAAATAGCCATGAGAGAAATGAGAAGGAGAAAACCAAAAACTCCTAGATTGTTGTTAGATTTGCCGACGAGCAAGCCCTAACACCTTTGGTTAAAAAATCAGGAAGGATTACATGAGAGGAGTCAAGTTGGGCAATCTAGGCTTGGCAAATGTCATGACTAGTGAAATTCAGATCTTTCCCTAAGTTTTATGCCAAATCAGCATACTCAAGCCCTATATATGCAAACCTGGGAGTTGATAGTCACTACAAATATCCATCAACACATTTGATTCTTTAAACAAGCGCTTATCTTACAAAAGTTATAATAAAGTATTGAAGAATTCAACTGCATCGCCAATAAATGGACAAAATTCCTTACACAATCCACAATTCAAAACCTATCCTAATTCACACCAAGTTATTACAAGTTGAATTGCAATACATGAAAGTTAATTAGTTATATTAATACCTGTAGAAATCTGTCAAGAATGGAAACTGTGAGGTGAAAACTCTCCTGAATCATTTTGAACTCGTCGTGAACTTCAACAATCCAATTAAGAAGCATTGTCCTCATTGCTCCATTAATACTTTGTCCGGTCAAATATGCGGGTCGTACAGCATACTTCCTCTGAAAGAAAAAAGGTTAACTTAGTATACACCACTAGAGGATAACAAAGTTTATGAATTGTTTTTCAAGTTAATACCTCTAAACTGCGAAGATAAGCATAGATTTCGTTCACATACGGCGGAGCCAATAAAGGATTCAGAGCATCATCCTTGTCAATGTCCTCAACGTCATTTAACCGTGAAGAATAGCTTTCCGCAGCAAGGGGTTTGGTTGGTTTGATTTTAACTGCCTTTTGCTCCACCCTAGTGTTTATTAAAAATGTAATTAAATCCAATGAAAAGCAAACAGAATTTGTAAATTAATTAAATTACGGGCATCTTACTTTCTCAATAGTTTGCTTGGCTCTACGGTTGGCCGTTTCACATCAACCGGTTTAACCGACACTGCCGACTTCGAAACCACTTTAGTAGTTTTTACAAGAGATGAGGTTTTTACAGTAAAATAAGTTTTTTCGGCAACAGTAGTCTTTTTAATTGATTTAACATTTTCCGTGGCGACTGTTGATTTGCCTTTTGCAGCCAGCCGAGTAACAGGTTTGGCAGTCACGTTGCAATTAACTAGTGGTCGCAGAGCTGGGCGAGACAATACGCCAACTTTTCCAACCTCTGGTTTCACTCGCATATTTTCCCTTGTCTATATAAATTGGAATGATGTTAATTCAAATATTTAACTTTCACACAATAGAAAACAACTTGTTTAAGCACAACATTAATGGACAATAAATATCTATATTTTGTTCTACTCACAGCTGCAATATTCCTTTGTTGCAAAGCCATCTTGCACAAAAGTCAAAAACCTCCGAGAGTTAAATTCTCTTTGCTCTGATTCAATGCCTTAACCAGTCGAAAACCGAGTCCGAATGAAATAAAACTCTAGTTCCTTTCAATGCGGGAATGCGGTCTGAAGTCAAACCAAATTTTCGTTTACTACATCAGCCAATCAGATTCGCCACAAGTAGAACGAGATTATACTTATAACGGTTATTGATATAGGGTTCATATTTTACCAACTTTTGTTACATAGTGTACTTCATATATTTTTTTAATAAAAATGGGAATATTTATTAAGTGTTGATAAAATATCTATTCTTTTAGCATTAAAATTAATGAGTGACAAATGAGTAACGAAATAGAACAATTCGTTGATTCGTCGGTATATCAGTGGGCATATTGGAGGTCCTTCGATTTTTAATGGAAACACGAACTAAAAGTTTATGATCTCCTCCAATTAAAGTAGCTAAACTTTTTAAATTGTATAATCAGACTCAGGTTTCGTTTCTTATAAAACACGAGACATATATTCTGTAAATGTATGGAATAACTTAGGTTCGTAATTCAAAAATGACAGTTCCTCTGTGCTCGACTGCAAAAATACAGTAATTCCTCCCATAATGACTTTAATTTGTGTGGAATACATAAAAAGTGAAGGACTACCAAATAATATACCTTAGTTTACTTGCGTATAATGCTAAAGGAGTTTACAATAAATTTAAATGAATTTCTTATTTAATTTTACAACCTAGAAAACACGAGTAAAGTACTTTAGGTAAACTGATTGTAACTAAATGTCATGGCATTGAATCAAATAGTCGGGGTCAAGGACTACTAGTCCTTGAACAGCCAGATGATGCTTGCATTTTTCAAATTCTATTGCATCCCATGAAATGTGTCCATTCATGCACTTTAGAAACCATTGAAATCTTCTTCCATGTCATTGCCCATTACTTCTTCAAACTGGGTCCCAAAATAATGACTTCTAAGATGATTCAATAATCTTTTCTAATAGCCTTCCTTGTTGACAAAGTGAACTAAACGACACTTGGGTACATTATGAAAGTATTATAGAGATCTGCTTTACCTTGCTATGGCCCATCGGCACTCGAGAATATGGTGAGAAATATTAAGGACTGTCTTAGAGATAAGAATGGTGTGTGAGCTGCCAAAATTTAACTTTCCCAGAGTAAAGAGATTCCTAAAAGACATAGAAGATCGTCCTTAGCAGGGCAGGCTGGCCGGATTAGGAAGGAGTGCTTTAAAAACCATCGGTCGATGTTGGGCAGGTTAGGAAGGAAGGTAGATTGAGGCATCTAAATTTTGGTAGAGAAATGCTTAAGGGACAGTTACAAGCAAACACTAAGAGTCATCTGGTTGTGACAATAGGATTTTTTAGGTGGTCTAATGGTTATGCACATTTTGTGGCATAATCACTACAAATAAAAATAATCATTAGGTTTTCTGCCCAAGGGCAGGTCCTTGGCATGTTTACAATTAAAATAATATTCTTTCCAATGTCTTCTTGAGTTCTACATGTCTTTCTCTTAACTTGCCCAAAATGTTTATCCTCCTTTTTTCTTTCCTTCTACTACATTAATGCCTCTATTCTCTTTTTTTCCTAATCGCCCATGTTTCTGACCCATACAAAAACACAATCCAACTTTTTTATAAAACATTTCCTTTTCAGTTTTTTATCCATCATGCATTTCAACAACCTTTTCATGTTGTTGTATGCTGTATTTGTTATTCCCACCCTTTCTTTAATTTCTTTCCTGAATCTCCAATTACTTTCCACTACAATGCCAAGATATACTCGAACCTCTCTATTTGCTTGATAACCTTATATACTTTCCACCAATGCATCGTCGTCCATGTCTCTACAACCCAGTGAGGACCTTAACTTCCACTATTATATGCTTCATTAAGTTCTTGTTTTTTCCCTCGATTCAGTAACCCCCACCAGTGCCATCAGATACTCTTCAACATCCTGTAGAAAAGAATCATCACAGAAAAAACCCAATTTGATGAACACAACACCCATGACCGAGGCAGGACTTTAACTGTAACCTTTGGGCTACACAGTTAGTGTGCTACCCACCAGACTAACTTGGCCAGCCTCAGCCTCTAACCCTCCAGCCCATGCTCATATGTATTTCTTATTGCCATCATTAACTTTTCCCCTCTCTAATTTGTTAACATTTTATAGAATCCTTTCTGAGGTATAAGTATGAAAAAACAACACGGAAGATAAAAAAATTAACCATCTGCACAGCAGTCAAGTAATAAATTGGTAAATGACAGCAGTGGAAATGTTATTACACAATAATAATAACAATTATCACATATTTTTATTTACAAAATATAGTACAAAATGTCCAATTGAATATGTATTTGCATATATAAAACCATGGGACATAAGAATTTCAATTGCACCACCGGTTATGTGATTTTGTGGGTAGGAAAGTTGTAAGCCATATCATAGTGAAAACAGTCCTCAGTAGATTTTTTTACAAAAGTTTCTCTGTTCATTTTCCAACAACCTTCCAAAGTATAATAATTTTTAATGTCTCATAGCTATTTGCGATTAACTAAAGTTTTCAAACCTAAGGTTGACTTCTTAGGTGATGATAGTTCTCATCTAAAGGGAGTCCTGAAGAAGTGAGAAAGTTCATATGTCAAGGTAGGTAATAGTTCATTTCACTGTGCTGCATGTGGCACCCCAGGAACATCTGGTACTCAAATAATCACTCAGGTTGGATTTAATAGAGGGTGAACACCCAGATTTGAACCTAAATCCCCCATGTCATTGTGAAGCACATTACCTCATCGCTCCTACCATTGGGAAACTGTAACTTGTAACATATGATTAAACTACATACATTGTTTCCTTAAAAATTCCTTTTCAGATTGTGACAGGATCAGGTACACATTTTTCACCTTATCCCATTCATTAATGTCATTAATCATTTCTTGGGATAAAGTAATAACTTACAAAAGCATTCCAAATTCTTACTATTTTCACATAATTGGGATGAATGATTCCAAATATAAATAAATAGTGACAGATGTCAATCTTCTGAATGCTTCGTTTGACAAAAATTTACCACTTGAAAGCAATATGTGAAAAGAAATTAGGCATCATGTATGTGACCACTATGACACCAGACTGTAATGCTGGGAAGATTCTACATCTTTTGTCTGCCTGAAAGTAGAACAACAGGCATCTTCTCTCTCTCATTCAATAAGATCACTTCATTGCAATCCTTCTGCATATCTGTCCAAATTACAATTGATACCTAGAAAGGATAATGGAAACAAAATCAACATAGGAAATAAAACAACAAAAATGATAACATCTCTTCTATCACATAATTATTATACTTGAAACATTAATTTTAAAAAAAAGTGACTTAGTTAAATCTGGAATTGAGTTCTTTTTCACAGTTCACCTTTTATGATAAGAGGTACAGTAAAAATTAAGGAATAAAAGTGGGCTCAAAGTAAATTAACTTATCATTTTTGCGGTGTCATTCAGCCTCTGTTGTATGAAAATTCCTATTAAAGAGTCTTCCAGTTCACTCCTAAGGGAGTATGGGGAAGCTATGCTGAAGATGACTTGAAGAACATATATGATTGTTTATGAATCATTTAAACGAAAACAAATACGAATAGTTTTCAAAGTGCTTAATTTCATTGCAGTCATTTGACTAATAAGATTTTTTCATATATTCTATTTAGAGATGGTCAGAGCAGATTTGTTGGATCCAAATATCTGTGGATCTTTCATTTCATTCGCTACTGAAATTGAATCTGAAGATTCAAGTTAAAATCAGATCTGGAACGGAGATTAAAAATTTTGATGGTTTAGTGATTGAAGCACCCTATGTAGATACCAAGCATAAAACTCACAAATTTTATTTGAAAATTTATTATTAATAAGATGTTACAAACTTAGGCGCGGGTGATTCAACACTTTGCCTATATTGGTAATATTTTAAAAGAAAAACAATGTACTACTTAGGACATCTGGAGAAGAAGAACATTGAGAAAGAACTATCATTACTGAAAAAAGAACAGATGACCAGGAATTTAAACAATACAAAGAGATATTTTTTCTGAAAATTTTTTTATATTGAGCATAAAAGTGCATGGTTTAGGAACTGGTAGATTGCTAAGTAAGAAGTCAGAGGAGTGAAAAGAAATGTTTGATCACATGAGGAATTTTGGAGATAATGCTTACTATTTTAACAACAAATGTTGAAATAATAAGCATTGTAATCGATCATTGTAAAATTCTAGAACAACCCTTGCAATTTCACAAGAATATGTTTTCATTTACATGGTCCATCAATAATTCATCTCTAACCAGTAGACTGAAAATGCATTCATCAATCTTATAAAATCTTAAATATTTAAGACCCTCAGACTTTCTGAATGATTATAATTTCTATGCCATGAAACATCTAATTCAAGAATAAATAGGAAAAAGCATCCCTAACACAAGGAAAAATAACTAAACAATATATAATGTTTATTGTGAATTGATAGAATTGTATCCTAATACACAGTCAAGATTATATTACATCATGACTATTTAGTATTACATATTCATACAATCATTTAAAAATGATATATGTTTCTATCCATATCAAAAGAGTGGTTCACAGGTGGCACAGGGAAAGGAACAGGCTCTGCAACCTTGATGTGTACATTTTCACACACTTGAGCTTATTAAGTAAGCGAGCTCTACTCTCATTTATCAAACTAACCATATGGTTGAATCCTTTTTTTTCCTATTTAAACTTTATAATGGTTTGCTCCCAACTTATATTGTTCAGAATTGTATGAATAGAAGAAATTTTGTTAGGAATTTCTTACCTTAATTATTAATCCTCATGAAAATTCACTAGGAAATTCACCCCTGGCACGGGGAATGTTTGGCTATGACTATACTTATAAGCCTGTTCTGTGGAAGAAGAGACAGCCTTTCTAGAAGTTCACCTAAAAATATGAAATATTCTTATTAATTCATAGTTTAAAACTTTAAGAAAAGTGTTTGCAGGAGCCATAAAAATGTACCACAACCATTAAAAGAGAATAAAAAACTTTTTATATTGATATAAAATACAGTTTCAGACAGAACTTTGTAGAAATCCATCATACAGGGTAAAGGAGTAATGCCTGATGATGCCGCTTGGCTATGAAACCATGGTCGTGGAAAATAAAAATTCATATGGAAATAGCAGCATTACTTCTTTACCCTGCCTTTCATATAGATATAAGTATCAATGCGGTATTCTTCAAGAAAAATATTTGAATTCTGTCACAGTAACAAAATGCCATTATCCTCACCTATGAGCACAAAACAGAATCCAGGCTTTATCATTTACAATTAATAGCTCTTAAAATTAATTTATTCGGGATGTAAGAGATTTAGGGAGAGTTTTGGCAGAAAACTGTTGGAAGTTCATATACTAGTAATACAAAACCAAGGGAATATGGGAGATTCTAATAACAGCATAAAATGATGAAAAATCCATTCACAACATGGCTTGGGGAAAACTGGATGGTATGTAAAACATTAGTGTGGGAAGTATAGAAGAATATCAAGTTGTTTAAGGAATAAAGCCTAACTTTAATTTGAAATGTTCTTAATTTACAACTGTAGAATAACAATGCTTACTTTCTCTTCTAGTCATACATCATCAATGGTGATCAGCCTTTGTTTCATGAACAATCTAAAATATTATAAATATTCAAATGTGCTTTATTTTATGCTGGAACTATAGTGACACTGAATCAAAAGGAGTTATAAATATCAGCAAATACCACAAAATATACCATGACTGATAAGATACAACAACTATTCTTTTAAAACTATAAATAAATGCATAGATTCAACATCATCTAATCTACAAGTTACTGCAGTTGTAGATACCTTTGGGTGGATTCAGAAGGCTGGGTATTCCACTTTTAGCCATGATAACCAATACTGGCTGGGAATAGTAGGTAAAAAAAATTAATATAATAATTAAAAAACCATGCTTTCTCAATATTTGGTAGTACAGTCTTGTATTTTGTTGATGATGTTTGTTTAAAAAGTCCACACAAATTGTTGAGACCACTGATGCATATTAAGGATATTATCAGTAAGTAGCATCTCTTAATGAACAAAGTTTCACATAAATTGGTCTATTTCTCTGTGTTTGGTATTTAATGGAATGAAAATAAGTTCAGGAGACTAAAGAGAAGTATGATAAACATTATGGAGAATCTGTACTATTTATTAGGATGGTTATCAGTGGTTTAACATTTTTTGGATTGGCTATGTAAGCAAAAGCGTTGCTGAACTTTCTGGGTGTCCTGATGAGGTTACTAATGCAGAAATAAATTATATGATTGACAGATGAAAAACTAGTAGTTTTCATTTTTGCAAAGACTTCAAACTACCCTTGAGGTATAAGGAGGATTTTTTTTAACGAAGGTGGAAATTTACCTTTCTAAATAAATGGTTTATGTGGAGAAACAAAATTATGCTCTAATTTCCATTTTGAAGTAATTTCACAAGTTCACCAGTTACATTTAAAAGTATTTATGAATATTTTTTTATTATAATCACATGGTGAGGTGAGTAAAGCAATGATTGCCTGCTTTGTAATTAGACCAATCCAATCATTAAGACAGGATCAACAAACTCTGTTAGTTGACGATGATCTAAAGACAAAAAAATGTAATCAACTTATTTTAATATTTAACACAATGAGAAGTCACCACTCTTTCATCAACATATGATATGTATCAGGTTATATACCTGGCTTCTGGATGCATGGTTAAAGCCTTAAATGACACGCTAAATAATTCTTACGTCTGTCCCCATATAGGCATCCTGTTGCAAGTGACACTTGAAGTGCTTGCCCAAGTCGATCCAATGCTAACTGTACAACAGCATCTTTTTCGGCATCTATTTCATCCAGAACTCCATCTGTGATGCTAACACAAATCCTCCTCCTGTGAATCTCCACTTCATCGGCAATTGTTCGCATGTGAGATGCTGACATAACTTCTGCATTTGGAGTTGAAGCAGTCTGCTGTGGTAGCAAATGAGGAGCCTAGACATACAAAAGTAGTAGCTTATATAAATTTCTTATATGATTGGAGAATGCTTGACACATCACTGTGCCCCTGACATAATCATTTTATTAATATTACATTTTTATACTTTTCTTTTATTTTTATATTATTAATATGCATATAAGTAAGGTCAAGGTAGCTCAGTGGGTAGAGCACTTGACTTCTTGATTATTTGATTTCTGACCTCTCAGCCTCTAAGTTGAGGTGTGAAACTCTTAATACAGGTCTGTCTGATTTTTCCAGCCTTAATGTATGCATTGACTTCAATATCAAAACCAACCCCACCATTTATTGCTAAGAGAAATTTTTGTAATGATTCTTTGGTAGAATTCTATACCTCTCTGACACATGAATCTTGGGATGATGTTTAGAGTGCTTCTGGCTTTGATGCCAAATTTAGTGCCTTCTTTAATGATTTTATGATGCACTTTAAAGCCGTTTTTCCACTCGGGAAGATAAAACAAAGAAAATTAAGAGCTAATATTAATATTAATCCCTTGTGCTGAAATAACAAGTGTAGTTCATCGTGAACTTCCTATGCCAAATAGCACAATGACGAGTGTATCTTATAATCAGATTTTAATTATTGTAGTGCAATTTAGGGGAACTAAATAAACGTTTTGAAAGTTAGACAATGATAAACCATCTACATATAATGCATTTAAAGAAGTCGTATTTCATGAAACATTGAAATGAAGGGAATAAAATGAATTTATACGGGAGGTGGTCAGGGCTTTCACAGTGTAATTACGGGAAGAGGGTTCCTTAGTTTTTGCAAAGCATATTTGAAATCACTGTAGCTTAGGAACTACTGCCCCGATCACTGCAAAATAAATTGTGTCTCTTCCTAAAATATTACTGATTCTAGGAATATATATTTTTTCAACACAACTAAATGCAAAAATAATTTTTCCATAGTATACTTTTGTAACATTATTTATGAAACAAAATTAGTGATCCTTAACATAATGACTGCTAGTTTAGAAATCTTTGTCACTTTTTCATCACTTCTTTTTTCTCCTTTGTTTTCATAACATGGATATTTCCCATTCGTTAACCTTAGGTTTAAATTTTTCTGTACTTTTTGGTGTAATTTTTTTTTGAACAATTATCATTATTCTTACAATTATACTTTTTAAGAAAAATGCTTTAATAAAAAGTAAAATGTATAATTCGATACTTTACAATATGCAATAATAAACACTTTATTTTACTGTTCTGCATAAACTACAACCTGCAAAATAACATTTCATTACTAACCATTACATTTTAAAAAATACAAAAAAATAAATAGTGAATAGGTGCAGGATATTCAGAAAATAAATTGTGTGAAAGGGGTTAATTCGCCAGAGCTTATTTCCATATCCAGACGGGTCCAGGACCTTTGTGCTCAAATGAAATACAATGATCCTAGCCTTCACCCAAACTATATAAAATGCCCTCCTAGACGATTCCAGGAAATTTATAATTGATAAGTGTATTAAGATCTCTGACAATATTATTAAATCGACATGGAAGGTCATTAGCCATCTAACTAAAGCCTCTACCCAGGAAATCAATCCTGCCTCAATGAATTTCTGTAGTTTCAATGTCACTGAACCTCTGGAGCTTGCAGACTGGTTTAACACTCATTTTCATAATGTTGCTTTGAAACTTCCTGCAAATGACCCTGCACCCAGCTTTACTCCATGTTCCTCTTCCCAACTGACCATCAACTCATTTGATAAAAAGTTCTCTTTAAGCCTAGATGTCATTCCTACATTCTAAAGGCTGCTGCTCTCTCTCTATTGCTTCATCCTTGACTGACATCATTAATGCATCCTTCACTATATATATATATATATATACTGTGAATTTTTTCTGTGAATCACCTGATGAAGTTGCATTGCAACGAAACCTGGGTCGTGTGGAAAATATATTTTTATGTGGAATTTCAAAGTTTGTGTCTCATTTTATCATAAAATACACTAATGTATTTTAATCAAATCGGGTTTAGAAAGGGTGGGCCTACCACATCTACCTCTTTTGAGCTTTTTAATGACATACTTCTTGGCCTAATTGACAAACTTCTCACTGTTGGGATATTTTTTTATTTCACTCTAGAAAAAAGGCAGGGGTCATTGGACCCATTTTCAAAATTCAAATTGATTTTTCCCTATGCAAAATATTTTTAAATTTTTCGAAACTTTTTTAATTTCTTCATTTCTACCTGAAATTTAATAAATTAACATAGATATAACTCTAATAATTTTTGTTATATTTTATAAGAGGATATACTTAAAAGGATGGCTGGGGGACATTTGACCCACAACTTGTTTTCATGCTGTATCTTTATATTCCTCTTACACTTAAGCTCTTAATTTTTTATAAAAGTTCTTTTACTTGGTGGCAGGGTAGTCCAGTGAGTATAGTGCTTGGTTGTGAACCAGAGGGTACCTGGTTCAATGCTGGGTGATGCTTCTGGACGCTCATATCAAAACACAATCTGAATGATCATTTTTTTGTAACTGATCTTTTGAGTAACCACAAGCAGAAAAGGGAAAGTAAGTGATTATTTGTGTGACTTACTGTGCCCTTATTACTCTGTGTGAATTTCACATGCTAATGGTCTTTTTCCATTGGTATTTTTCTTATATGTATTGCAAATCTTGTCCTCAACTCGAAAAGCATATGTATCCCCATTGATATGCGAATCTTTCTCCAGCCATTCGTCATATAGTCATGATTTACAAGGCCTTTGAGAGCCGGTGTGAAATATTATTTTCCATTGACCCCACATCATCTTTTTCGAATAACTGTTTTTGTCTCTACCCAGATTACATTGTACCCAACCTTGCTCTTTTGCCAGGTGTCCAACCCCCCGCAATATGCCTGGGACGAACCCTTAACCCTTTTAGGAAGGGCTGAGGAAAATTCTATTGTTCTTCCTTGTAGAATTACCAAGCAAAAAAGAAGAAGAAGAATATTACTTTACTAAGTACCATGCACTCAGATTCCAACACTTATCAAAGAAAGTCAGACACAATCCTCTTTTAGAACAAACACAAAGTGGGAGTAGATATTATTGACAGCATGTGCCAGAAATATTCCACCCGATCAGCTACAAGGAGGTAGCTTCTTGTATTTTTCAATATTCTGAATTTGGACTCAATAAAAAGCGGGGTGCTCTACAAGGAAACTACAAATTGTAAATTGAGTCGCAAGAAATTTATCCAAAAATTAGTCGAAGAAATGTTGGGAATCTCATTTCCGATGGAACCCTCACCTTAATGCTCACATCAAACAAACAAAACTTTATCAAATACCATATCGCTCAGGGAAAAAAAGAGGAAAAGGTGCCAAATATTTCAAAATATATCATCCAAAGTATTTTTTAAATGCAAAAATATATTTTGTTGAAAGTGTGCCTGAAAAATAACAATGAGTCTGAAATGCACTAAAAAGTAATATTTTTGAAATTTTTTATTGCAACGAATGAAAAACCAATATGCTACTTATAAAATTTGGAAGCAGATATTTTAAATAATGCAATTCCTTGATAAGGGTGACTATAAATTTGGGACTCGTGACCAATGAATATTATTAAATTCATGACTTTTACAAGTGAAAATCATTTATTGTTATGCATCGAAATACCATACTAAATCCAGAGTTTTTTGTGTGTGTTTATAATTTGTAAAGTGTGTTTTTATATACTGAATATGAACATTACTACAATAAAGCAGTCTATGAGAAGAAAAAAACTGCTTTTAATTTCATAAAATGAAGGTTGGTTCAAATGACCCCTAGCTGTACTAGATAGTGCGAAACTCCTGTCCTCCTAGTGTTAAGTAAGGCCTTTAACCATATTGACCACAATATCCTAAAAACTAAGCTCATTGTTCTTGGCATTTTAAGTGTGACTCTTGAAAGGATCATGTCCTGTCATATAGAAAGGCAACAAGCTATTCCACTAGACTATAAATTCCAGCCCTATGAAAATAACTTATGGAGTATCTCAAGGGCCCCTTCTTGGTCCATCCTATTTTTATTGCCCCTCAATAACCAACCCAGCCACCCATTATAGACATATTAGTAATAATTCTTTCTTCAATTAAATTCATGCTGACACTTTTGACATTTTTTTTTATACGTTTGGTTTCCACTACCTAATTGAAAATTTTACCCAAAAGTTCCCTGAATTATGACCTTTAAATAGGTATTATTATGGAATCATCTTCAATTATCTTTAATTTCTACTACAGAGCATCTAACCAAAAGTTCACTTGAAAGTAATCACTCTCATGAATAGATTTTCTACTAAATTTGACCTTAAAAACATTGTGATAGAACAATTGGAAACTCACTACTGAACAAATATAGAGGCCATAATGTAAATCAAATTATTTACTGCATCTCAAATCATCATTCCTGTAAGACAAAAACTACCATGCCTGCAGAGGAAAACTGGAGATATCCTAGGAAAGCACTTCTTTTCCAAATTATATTTGATTAAAAAAAGTATTATATAGAGTTCATCATTATAGTGTCTTCTTTATTGTTCCCCATCGGTAGTTGGTCCCAGTACAGTTAAAGTTAATATTCCAGATTGGACCCAAAACAGTAAACCAAAAATGAAGAAAATTGAAGATTTTTACTGACATTTTTGAGAAGAAAGTCAAGACAGAATAGGGCATTTAGAAACATTTGACCATAAAAAATTACATTAGGTATAACTGTGCAAGAGACTGCACCAAAAGCTCACCACTGGCTGCTGAGGTGGTTGCTGTTTTCTTGGCTGTTGGGGCAACTTTGGACTTGAACACTGTGGTGGGTTTCCCGGACTGCCACCTAAATGGCAATGGATCTTTAGCTTGTGAACTACAGCACATGTCAATAACTGTTCATAATTACAGATCATAACACAAAAAATTCAACACAGAAAAGTGCATTCATGTAAGCAATTGGAAATGATTTTAAGTCTGCTAGGAACCTTTAATTTTATGTGACTTTCTTATGGCATTTATCAACTCGAACTATCTTTCTCATACAACACTCACTTGTGATTCCTTCTTAAGCTGCCATAAACTAACAATTTCAACATTTATGCATCTTATAAATAAATTCATCCCATGGTAGGTAGCTGTATTTACACCATATATGATGTAAAAAAAGGGAAAAATGGAACATTTTATGTACTTGGATTAAAATAAAAATAAGTCAAGGCGAAATATAAATTTTAAAAGTATAAATAATTTTTGTTGATCGTCGAGCTCACACAAAAATATTTTAAAGAGACTACTTAAAGCATCCTTATGCTATTATAACAAATCAAGCTCCTTATATATAAAATGCTCATGGGCAATTTTTATGCAGAAGAATCACCATTAGCACTTCAACCCAAAGATTGGTTGACTGTAACCCTCCATCCTTTTCTATATAGTGCTCTCTTATCCTTTGGTAATCTTTTCTATTGTTTCTTATATTTTTCCCCATATATTTATCCCTTAGCCTTCATTGCAAAGTCTACCCTTCTATTATATTCTTCACGATGATACAGAAGTATAGATGAAATTGTTGTAAATAGGTTGTAATTCACAAAATAATTGAAAATTCACTTCATAATTATGGAAAATTTATCATCATGACTAATAATGAATGATATAAACTCTTTCTAAATAATAACAACATATAATAACTCTTACCCTGCTCAAGGAACAAGTTCAGCATTGCTTGCAATAGTGCCAGGTGAAGTTGTGAGTATAAACCAGGCTCTCCTTCTTTAGAATTCCCTGTACCTGGAGAATCACCACTCCTGAGAAAAAAAATGAATGTGCAAGAATGCTTACAACTGTTAATGATATTTTTTTAAATAATATGAATGCATAACATATCTTTTCCATAAGCAGGTAAAAACAAAAACATTATTGAAATGTGAATAATCTAAAACAAACGTGAATGGCGTTTTTAAAAGTTTATGTCCAGAGTTTGTCGGTTTTATGGGACTTTCCACAAATGATGTCGATGATGCCCTCAATAAAGTTGTCAAGCTAACTCATGCCCTTAACCTTGAAAGAGAGGAAGAAGAAAGAGGTGGAGAGACTTTAATTCTCATGGGGAAGAACTGACCAATAAGGTTTGAATGGAGTTGTAGGCACAGAGGGCATGGAAGAAAGCAAAGTAGACGATGATGAGGACACGGGAAACAATGAACAAAAATGTTTCACCACCAAGGGTTCATCGGAAGCCTTTAATCATATTGATGCTGCATTAAAAACACTAGAGAAGATTGATACAGACGTAAAAATGTTCACAAAGGTCAGTAGGATACTCCAAGATGCTATGTCCTGCTACAAAGAGATTTATTATGAAAACAAAAATATATGCAAACTTCTTCATGAAAGTTGAAACCCCACCACAACCTCTCTCTTCCTCAGGAGCTGACGTCGAGGGAGAGGTTCCCACATTGTCATCACCATAGTGGGAATAGAACTCAAAAGTGTGGAAGGAGAAGTGTGTGTGTGTTTGTGCGTGAAAGAGAGACTGAGTAGGATCCCTGGAGTGAGCGTCACCAAAAATAAGACTACATTAAAATAAAAGTTTATGAAATTTCACATTATTTCACATACTGTGTTAGCAGGATTGCGATTAAATAAGGTATTTTTCATGAAGTTAGTGATGCCTTTGACCACTATGGTTTCATTCAAAGTTTATGTATCTTGAATAGCACCTAATTAATAAAGCATATTTTTCATTATTGGTTGACATTATAAATTAAGAAAATGAATATTTTTTTTTAATTTCACACTGTATCTAATGCATGATTTTTCAATGATGTAGTATGATTACCAAGTCATTTCATTCCCAAAATATCCCACTTCAAGAATGACTTCATACAAAGCAGACATAGGTAACTCTGTAGTGGTTAGAGAGAGAGGTAGATACATCAGAAACTGCAAAGATCAGACTAACAATTTTTGGCAACTAAATCAATACAGTAGTTTTGACCAAAGACATGACAAGGGATTACCAAAAGGAGTACAGGTAGTCTATCTCTTTA
Organism: Rhinocypha anisoptera; assembly: GCA_011762765.2. Taxonomy (NCBI): domain Eukaryota; kingdom Metazoa; phylum Arthropoda; class Insecta; order Odonata; family Chlorocyphidae; genus Rhinocypha; species Rhinocypha anisoptera. The sequence goes on from WURS02000019.1 coordinate 5,542,349, forward strand.
TGCAACACATTTTCCCCCTAAGTGAAGTGCACAGGCCAATCCAACTGAGCACTGATCAATTATTGGGCACAATAATAAGCTGCAGTGACCAAACCAAAGATCACATTCACAAACTACAATCACTGTGTACACTCCAGAGGCTAACAAATGAATGAAATATATGAAAAAAGTCCCAAGGGATGATGGCTCTCAAGGATGGCCTTCGAAAGTGAAAAATGATATTTTTTTCACATTTCATTGGACAATGATTGTCATCTTCAGTCAACAGTTAGAACCTGGCTGCCATTAGCAAGTCATTTAACCACAATCACACTAAACCACAATAAAATGATTAACATTCATATTAAGAAACAGAAATCTGATTATTATATTTTCCAGCTTATGAGCTGGAACATATGTACTTGGTTTGGCCAGGCATTCTGGGAAAACTAACCCTTCCATCAATATATAAGAGGCAGGGTGATTTTCTGTAGATTTCTTTCAAGGAAAAAAAAACATTTCCTATATGCCAGAAAATATGGTCCATACATTACTATAAATGTATTTCTTACCCTGCTGCTTCCCTTCCTAACACACTATGACCATTAGAAAAGCCAGAGTTAGAACCGGAATAACTTTTATTAGGCCTCACTTTATAAAAATGCAAAGGGGCAATGATACACCACCTGAAAATAAATAGAAATGAATAAATGAATTAATCACTGCTATCAGCTCAAAAAAATCAAGTCAAGTGAAACATATAAAAAAAAGAGCAATGTGTGGCAAGTTACACATTTTATGGTTAGATTTTTCAAATTTTTTACAATAGCAATAAATTATTTTTATGTAAATTAAAAGAATATTTTTGTTTATTAGGATTAACCCTACCATAAGTCAGGAACTCAAAAGGACACCAAAAAGAGCCATCAAAAGAGAATTAGCAAGTACAAATGTGACCTTGGTCAAACATTTGATTTAGGAGATCCTGGATAACAGGTATTACACAGATGGAAGTTAACTAGATGCAAAGAGGAAGGGTGTTAGGGCCTCCCATATATCAAATTTAAGATGGTCCTTTTAAGATGAAAAGTTTACCTCTTCCCATTTATTAGTAAGGAAAAAGTGTTAAACAAGTATGATTCCTAGCTTTTAATTACAGAGATCTTTCATATTGCTGTTAAAATTTTCCTAATATTAGTGTATTCAAGAAAAATATATATCACAAGCAACTAGCCTCACCAACAGTAACACTAAAACAAGCTGCTAGTAGAGGTTAAAGATTTTCACAAACTTAAGAATATTTTTCTAAATTCTTTTTTAAAAATATTTTTAGACTCCATTTCAAATTTAAACATCCACAATACCAGCTGTTAACATGATGACAACCAAGAAAAAAAATGCCAATATGAATTTGTATACTGTTACTTAAACAATATCAGAGGTCGTAGTAGCCCAGTGGGTAGAGTGCTTGGCTACTGACCGGGGGACCTGGGTTCGAGACCGGGTGATGACCCTCCGGACACCTCCAGCTAAACCCAAGCTGAGTGATTTTTCGGGTACCA